>OZ023267.1:65515766-65595766 GCA_964006375.1 Tillus elongatus | reverse complement strand
AAATAATCCATGGCTACAAGCATATAGCGATTTTCTGCGTCTGTTCTAGGGAAAGGACCAGCTATGTCGATTGCAATTCTTTCGAAAGGGGCTCCCACGTTGTACTGCTTCATTCGTCCCCTGGTCTCCTCGATTACCTCCCTAACTCTTGGCCGCGGAAGGATTATTTGCTTCAATATTCGGGTTCCATCTTCTGACTCCCAATTCCTGACTAGAAGGTTACCTTCGATTTCAATGGAGTCCCATTGGGCCCAGTAACTTTTGGTGGCAACGCTTTTATCACTAACTTCTGACCAAGTGGGTCTTTCGTGGCAAGTCTGCTTCCATCTGTAGATCGGTTGGATATCAGGGTCTTCTTTTTTGGTCCTCCATTAACCTCTGCGGGTCCCATCGGTTAACGGGTTGCACCGTTGTCCTCCTACACACTTCGAGATTCAATCCTTCTTTGTTTTCGGCAGAGATGCAAGGCTTGCATTTTGGTGGGCAAGGTCTCCTAGATAGGGCGTCGTCATTGTCGTGCTGTCGTCCAGGGCGGTGTTAGATGGTAAAATTGTACTCTTCAAGGCGTTCAAGCCACCTCGCCATCTGACCCTCTGGATTTTTAAATTGAAGAAGCCAGCGTAGGGAAGCGTGGTCGGTTCTCAGCAGAAATTCTTGACCATATAGATATTTGTGAAAAAGCTCCGTCTTGATAATGGCTAGAAGTTCGTTCCTCGTCACGCAATAGTTCTTTTCTGCTTTGGAAAGGGTCTTGCTGAAATACCCTACAACCTTCTCTTGGCCTCCCTGTTCTTGCGAAAGAACACCTCCAATACCAACACTGCTCGCGTCCGTGTCCACAATAAACCTGTGACCAGGCTGGGGATATGTCAGAATCGGGGATGAACAGAGAGCCTGTTTTAGTGTCTCGAATGCTTTTTCACAATCATTGGTCCAAATGAAGGGTGTATTTTCTTCCGTCAGTTTACGCAAATGTTTCGCGATGTCAGCAAACCCCTTCACAAAACGGCGGTTATATGTGCAGAGGCCCAGAAAGCTTCGCAGCTGATGTGGTTGGAATGTCCCAGTTCATAATACAGTCTGTCTTCTCTGGGTCGGTTTTGACTCCATCTGGGGTGATAATGTGGCCTAAGTACTTGACTGGTTTTTGAAAGAGACAGCATTTCTTCGGATTTAATTTCAAATTGGCTCCCTTTAGTTTCTGAGAAACACTTGTTCAACATTCTTCATATCATCTTCGAACGACTATCCTAAGATAATGACGTCATCTAGGTACACGAGGCATGTTTTCCAGTGTAGACCGCTTAAAACTAACTCGATTAGACGCTCAAAAGTGGCTGGAGCATTACACAACCCAAATGGCATGACGTTGAACTGCCACAGTCCACTACCAATGGTAAACGCAGTATTTTCTTTGTCTTTTGGCTCAATCTCGACTTGCCAGTAGCCACTTTTCAAGTCCAATGTCGAAAACCATCTTGCACCTGCTAGTGTATCAAGTGTATCGCCAATTCTGGGCAGTGGATAGTTGTCTTTCTTAGTGACATCCTTTAACCGGCGGTAATCTATACAAAACCTCATGAAGCCATCTTTCTTTTTAACTAACACTACTGGAGAGGCCCAAAAGCTTTGCGATGGTTCTATAACTCGAGCCTAGTCCATCTCCCTTAGCATGGTGTCAACTTCGTGCTGTTTTACCAATGGTACCCTTCGCGGTGTTTGCTTGATTGGTACAGATGTCCCAGTCCCAATGCGATGGCGTACTAGGTCCGTTCTTCCAAAATCGTACTTGTCCGTTACGAAAACGTTGCGATATTTGGACAGAAGTTTAGCCACTGCTTGCTTTTGTTGTGAAGAAACATTTCCACTAGCTTCTGCCAAGACTTCGCGTAGATGTTCTGGAAGTGGTTCATCTGGGATGGACGAGGCTGGGTCTTCTTGGTCGTGGCAACGTCGTATGATCGTTGCTGGCGAGAATTTTCAGATTTCGGAACCTTTGGAAATCTTCTGATCAAAGCTCTTAAGGTTGTCAATTCTGACAGTTGCCAGCTCTTTTGCTTGAATAAAGGTTTTGCCGACTAGTAAAGCTTTCTTAAAAAGATCGTTGTCTTCTGGTTCTATAATATCCACCACTTGTCCCGAAATGTCTCCAACTATATTCACTGGGACAATACTTTCACTCTGGGCTTTCACAACGACATCTTCTTTGGCCGTGACTTTTCGAATCGCAAGGTTATTGACAGTCGACATGACTACTTCCTCATCACCGATATTTAAAACATTGTTCTCGAGATCTAACTTGACACCGTGACCTTGTAGAACATCTAGTCCAAGTATAATGGGATCTGATATGGCGGCAACAATAACTCGCTGTTTGATTTTCCAAGCTCCAATTTGTAGCTTGACCTCAGTCTCACCAAATACACGAATCTGTTCGCCACCAGCTGCGGTCACTTTGTAGATTCTTTCTGGCTCTCTTACCCGCCATCTTGGTACTATATCACGACTGATAATCCTTCTGGATGCTACAACCATTTGAGCCTTCTTGTCGCCGATGTATCCGTCTACGATTAGCGTGTTGCCAGAATCGTTGATCAGTGAAATAGTTGCCAATAGCGATTGTATTTTCTGATGCACTTCCTCTTGTATATTCGTCAGTTTGTCATCTGCATCGTCGCTGATACCCGTTACTCTGCTTTCTACTTGTTGGAAGATGTCGTCTTTTACCTGCTTCATACGTTCGTTCACACACGAAGTGATATTTTCAATTCTGCTGGCTTGTTCTTGCAGAATTTTCTTTGTTCCTTCATCTCTTCTTCTGGCTTCTTCGTCTCTTCATCTCTTTTTCTCATTTCTTCTTTGACTTCTTCGTCTCTTTTCTCAGTTCCTCTCTTATCTCTTCGTCTTTTTTTCTGGCCTCTTCATCTCTTTTTCTCATTTCTTCTTTGGCTTCTTCGTCTCTTCTTCTGACCTCTTCATCCATTTTTCTCATTTCTTCTTTAGCCCCTTCATCTCTTTTTCTCATTACTTCTTTCGCTTCTTCGTCTTTTTTTCTCAGCTCTTTTTTAACCTGTTCATCTCTTTTTCTGGATTTTTCTGGCTACTTCATCTCATTTTCTCATTTCTTCTTTGGCTTCTTTATCTCTTCTTCTGACCTCTTCATCTCTTTTTCACATCTCTCCTTTGACTCCTTCGTCTCTTTTTCTCATTTCTTCATCTCTTTTTCTGGCTTCTTCTTTCATTTCTTTAATCAATTCCAATAGCTGGGCGTCCATATTGGCTGTTGCGCTACGTCTCTTAGGAATAGACGTACTTAAATCTAGTACACAGTTTATTCTGTTTCAAGAACACACCCAGTTATAAATTACTGCTGACACTGATCTTCCAGAGATTCTAGAAATGTCCACGTTGTACAACGAATATTCTGGAAAATATTTCCGCTAGCAGCTTGAAAATATCACTTCTGACACCAGTTGTTACGTTCTACGGGTTTCTGGATTTGTTGACTAACAAAATACAGCTTTTCAAACTACTAATTTATTATAAGCAACTATTTTCCAACACCAGTATCAACGAAAATATTTCTCTCTATTATTAAATGTTCATAGAACTATATTCCATTATTCGCCTTCTATGATCGCTTCTTAAACACCAACACTTACTGCTAACTCGCTTAATGATTATGATCACTATTCTACACCACACCGACTTAATACTGAAATGACTTACTCTGCGCACCGCTCGTCTATTTATACTGTCCATAGAGTTTCTAGACCTTATACACTATTCTACACTTGTCACTTCTGGTCCCTTCTCGAAATATCATTCCAGGATGTTCGCTTTTACCAACACACATAACCGACATCTGATTATAGAAGCAACAAAGTCCTTAAACTTAATTCTCATAAACAAATGTGACACTATATATATATATATATATATATATATATATATATATATATATATATATATATATATATATATATATATATATATATATATATATATATATATATATATATAATGGAGAATATCGCGGATCTCCAACCTTGGTTTTGTGTTGGTTCTAGGTTCCACCTACTACGTACACACAGTGCAGCAGGAAAGAAGCATTGCTATTTGTAGCAATGCGCCGCATTAAGGCTGACTTGTTGGAACATATGGCCTCTACAAAAATTATAAATACCTCTACATTATTTGGGAAAGATGATCATTTGCTTTCTTAATAAATAGATTTAGAGATTGAAAGTTAATTAAAAATATTTGTAGATCCATGGGTAAGGAATATGAATAGAAAGTATTTATTATATATTTTTCATAAATTAACATTTCTTGATTGCTGGTCTTGTTTTATAGATAATAAATAAAGTAGGTGAAAAGTAAATCTATATAAACATAATTTATGAAGGTATAAATATGTTTTTCATTATTCCATGATCTCTTATCATTTTAAACATACTTTATGTAGAATAAAAAAAAAATGAAATGAATGATGAGCATAATATGCAAAAGGAAAATATGTTTTATAAGTCCTAAATAACTGTAAATGTAACTAATGTTACAAAATTGTTAATTTTTATTGTAAAGTGCAATTAACGTTTTACACAGAACAATTTTTTGATGTTATTTTATTTCAGTTGTAATTTATTCAATGATAGCCATAAAGAAACGCTCTCTTAAAACGAACGTGTCACCACAGTAATGACTCGGCTGCGTTGATCTTGCGCACTTTGCAGAATGTTTTAAATAACTAAATAAAAAACCTTCCTGGCGTGCTGTTTACACAGAATCCTCCCAACTGTCCTTCTTGACTTGCCCTAACATCAGTTTGCCTAATCAAAAGCTAAAAGACGGAAAAAGGGGAAGGAAAGTACATTATGCTCACATGAATGGGTGGGTTGATTTTCCTTCACCTTTTAATTGGGCCAATTGATGTCAGGGCAGGTCAGGAAGGTCAGTTGGGAGGCTTGTGTGTAAAGAGCACTTTAGTGAGGTCTTTTATTTCGTTACTTAAAATATCCTGGGAAGTGCAGCCGGTCATTACTGTGGCGAAATGCGTGTCTCTTAAAAACATCTGTCAACTAATACCTAAATCAAAATCAAATATGTAACCAAATTCCTTTAAGGTTGGCGTCATTGTAAAGATGGCGACGATGAAACCCGGGAGCATTGAACAAGGTAAATATTTTTTAAATATTTTTATCAAAAAAATAACTTCTAAAGAAACCTTTAATGCGTTTTATTAATTTTACACAATGTTACGCTTATTCGGTAAGTGGTTGTATCTATTTTCTGTGGTTGCTGAAAACTAACAAATTAAAGTTCGAAAACGCTGTCAAAATGATAATTGATTTGCTCTTCCAGATGAAGGTGGTTTGACGGATTTGGAACAAAGTTTGTACAGTATGGAAAATTTGGATAGATCTTCTCCAGAATTATGGCCCGAAAAATGTAAGTAGCTATCCCAAAACTTGAATTCACCAATAATTTTCAGTTTATATTGCTAGTTCCAGGTGTGTCAAATTTTATCAACAGTTTTACACCTCCTGATAATGGAACAAAATTGCCATATTCCAAAGAGCTTACTCCAGAGGATCAGGATTACTTGCTTAGTAAGTATTATCGCTTGTTTCATACTTGTTTTATATTAGTTTTATGCAGTGATCACTGTTATTGGTTCAATCTCAATTGCATGTTCAGTTTACAAGCTAGCTTTTAAAATACTGTCAAAAATTAACCGTCGTTTTCTAATATTAACTTTTAAAGGGAAAAAAACCTTTCTCAATTCGCTTTCGGGGGAGCAGAAGACCCTTGCTGCATGGTTCATGAACATATTCATTATGGTTAAAAGGTTACTATTTGGGCTGAAAGGATCATCAGCCGCTACTAATTTCATGATATTGCAATTGTAAATTCATATGTTATGTAGCTATGCGATTCAGATATTAGGTCTTAGATAAATTGTATCTTAATTCTTAACAGAAACTGAAGACGAGTATTGTACTATAAGTAAATTCAATGCCTTATTTTATATGTTATCTCATACTCACAACTGTAAAATTATCAAGTATTGTCATATGTTAGTATGCTTCTATCAGTATCGTCAGTTAAGTCGCAATTTAAGCAGGCAAGTTGTGTATCTGTCTCTTGCATATAAATATCACAACGGACACAAATCCTTTACACCATAAAACTGTTGAATGTAGTGGGACTTGTCATTTTAGACCTGTTCTAACTGAAATTTTACATTTTAGGGAATTTTCATAAAGAAAATTTTGCTTATACAGAGGTAACCACATTAAAAAAAAATCAAATGAGTGTGAATTAGAGCCCCAAGAACCCATATCTGAAAATCTCAAAATTTGGTACTGTACTAATGCAATTGGGAGACACTTGCCTAAAATATTTTCAGACTATATTTCTGGTTATACTGGAAGTACTTTCGTCTCAACTTCATTATTTCCAATTAGACACCAAGTATAGGTATTATGACATAAGTGATTGAAAGGAAAATCTAGTTGAAAAGAACATGACAGACATGGTTGTGTACCAATTCTCAAGTCTTTTGATCAATGAAAGATGAAGTTATTCAAAATTAAAATAATCCTCGACATCACTTTAGATTCTGTAATGCAATATCTACAATGTTGGACGAAGACAGATGACATTACCTGTACTGCTATGCTATTTAAATAAATGGTGGATAAGAACCTAAACAATGGAAGTTACAAGTATTATTGTAAGATGTCAGAATGTAGAACATTGTGAAATGTATGACCGCTCTAGTTAACACAAAATGTTATAGATGGAGACTGTGTACAATCAACTAACAGTTTTGTAAATTGTCAGCCCTGACCCATTTCTTTCCTAATCCCGGTACAATGTTTGCTTTCAAAAGCGTTAAATTTTTATCATGCAACAAGTTCTTTGCAAGTATCAAAACATGCTCACAAAATGATAACGGTACTGATAGATAAGTTACTAGATCCATCAATTTTATTATCAATGATTTCGCAGGTTAGTTGGTGAATATTTTTTGAGTAAGTAGCACTTTAAAGCATATTTCTGTATTTCTCGTATTGTATGTTTCAAACAGGTACAGTCTAACGCTTAAAGTTAGTCATACCTACGTGTGTTAACCGTCCAAGCTTATCGAGCTTAATTTACAAGCTGCTTGCTTGCGGCGTCAACCGGATTTCAGTGTAGTCTTGGACAAAAGCTAGATTCATACACTCGCGAATTGCGAAATCGCCGTGGAACATATTCCTATTGGTTTATTTAAAATAATACCATAAAACTGTTGTTTCTTATTAGATTTTATAAATGTATTTTACTAATTTTTGTGTGCACACAGACATGATCTAATTGTCTTCTCTCCTTTTAAGTTTGTGTAGCCTCAATGTTAATTAAGGGCCCCCCCTTTATTATACTTTCTTAGCTTGTGCATATATACGTAATATAAAAATAAAAAAGAAGTGAAACAGCAAGTTAATTTATTTTCTTAGGTGCTGTATTCGATATTATCTAAAAAAGACATTATAGGCGACGAAGTGGAGTATAATTTTGGTAAATAAACAGTTTACTGCACAGAGGGTTTTTACATTATTTTTTTGCAGAAACATGCGTAGAATCCTCCTTGATAAATGCACAACCCACAAGGCAAATTTGCTGCAGACAACCCCCAAGAAAGTTAAGGGATCAAGAATGAATAGCGGTGCTGGGCGGGGAAGAAATATGATTGGAAAATGTTAAAAAACCAATTAGTCGAACTTTGAAAATATGCGTTTTTCACATTTTGCAGCAATAACTCCTTTAAACCCTGTCCACCCCGCACAACACCTATATACACCCAGGTCCAGTAACTTTCTTAGGGGTTGCTCCCATGACATTTTTCTTCTGCTTTATGCTTTGAAGGTACTTGTATGCATGCACAAGTGGAAGGAGACCCCCCCCGTGTTTTTGGGCGAGGGGGCAGAAACCCTCTTCCTCTTGGGGGTTCTTCCCCTTCTGCATGCATACCTCAATGCATGAACCACAGGAATTTTTTATGTTCAGCTTTCTGGTGTATTTTTTGTTGACTATCTTTCCTGTTTATCAATTGTTTTGTTTGCGTTTTGTATCCAAATGACTGTATAAAGATTTATGTTAGAGATCATGCTTTGCTTGCCCTTTTTTACCCTATTTTTTACTGTTCCTAATTAAATAAAGTAATGTTTTATAACTTTTAATATAAGGCTAAATCACTATAATATAGTATTTTGAAAATTCCCTACCATAACGCATTTGCTGCGTCCGGAAATTTTTTGATATTCTGAATACTTTATGTGTATAATGTCATATACTTAAGTTTTCTTGAGATATTTGAATTTTTATGCCAAAATTGATATTTTTCTTTCATAGATACGACATAATTATTCACTTTGGATTTGTTTCCTTGTAGATGAGGACGTAGTCTAACAAACAATAAGAAACTTTTATTAACTTATAAATATGTTGCGCAATTTTGAGGTTGACTATTTGGAAAACTTGCCCCTGGGTGATTATAGAAACCTATTATATCAACATGACGGAGCACCTCCACATAATGGCTATTTGGTCAACAATTATCTGCAAGACTTATTTGGTGGATACCCACCACGCTCCCAGATTTGACAGTACTGGACTATTTCATATGGGGTACAATAAAAAATCAAGTTTACAACACCGCATTAATCACCATGGAAGACTGCATGCTGCGAGTCCGAACAATATTTGAAAATCTCAATGATCTGTCAACAAGAGGGGCCTCCCTTGAATTGCTGCGTAGATGCGAAAATTGTCTGCAAGTTCAAGGACGTCAATTTGAACACTTACTGAAATAATGTTTGTAACTCGTTTTTTAATTTTTTACTAGTTGGTTCCTTTATATTTTTGTCGGATATCCAGTAAATTATCCCAAAATTGTAATTTCAGTATTTTCATTGTTCATGGCTGGTTTTCTTCTCTGCACTTTTGTTCTAACATCCAAATTTTCTGAAGTTTTCAATAACTAGTTTAACTGTACTTGGTATTGGTTTTGGATTTGTGGAAATTGGTTCGCAAATGTTTCACATGTTCTTGACATAACTTTATTCCATTGCCCAAAAATGACAAATAAATTTGAATAATCGTCATTTGTATAATTTAAATGTCCTGACATGATGCTTTGAAGCAATTAAAAAGCAAGTGACATTAATTTAGAAGCTTCCTGACAGTTATATTGTAATAAAAATATATAAAATTGCTAGTATTTCGAAAAATAACGTTTTTTTTTTCTTTCTTCAAATAAACAACTTCATACAAAATTTTCCTGGGTTTTAATGCGAATAAGCTTTAATAATCAAAATAGGGGCTTTTCATTTTTCAAACTCAAGTTTCAGTTTCATCTTAATTTTGATACTTCTTTTTCGAACACATACAGATTCAACAATTTCATTCAAAGACTGTTAGACTACGTCCTCATCTACAAGGAAAGGAATCCAAAGTAAATAATTATGTCGTGTGTGGATGTGTGTGTGTATACATGGTTTGCGAAGCTTTTACACTACCTCTGGGAACTGCGGTTTTTTCATTACACTGAAAAATTCTCCGGATTTTAGGTTTGTTGGCCAGTTCTAAAAGTAAAGTTTTTCCGTGGCACAAATATTAAGGCGGTATTCTCACAAAAGTATATTCCGAAACTGAAACTGTTAGTTCTTTAATATTATGAAAGTACGATACATAAAAAGTGCAACACATACTAACTACTAACAACACTGAGTTTTACAATTCTAAGACCAAGGGATTTTTAAATTTTGTCTTTCACCACCGAAAATATCGATAACTCTTATCAATAATATGGAAGCTGTCCAAGTTTCACATCCAAAGGTTGAACTGAAAACGACATGTCAGAGGAACAGCCAGATTTTGATTTAAAAACAATTCTGTGGGTTATTAAGTATTTATTTACGAAATATTGGGCAATGAAATTTTTGCTGATATGGTTGTCGAAGTCCTTTGTATACTAGTATTAAAACTGAGTTGCGGAATCGAAAAGAGGACGACTAAATGTCAAAGATGAGCACCTCTTTGGAAAACCAATTTCTGTGACCACTCAAGAAAACATTGTTTTTATCTATGAAATGATCTTAGAAGTTCGAAGAATTGGTCTGGAACATATAGCAAAAATTGCACATTTCCTATAAAGGTGTGTTTCACATTGTTCATTACAAGTCAGCAATTCGCAAATTTGGAAACTATAAGTTTGCCTCGTATCATGAAAAAAACATTTTATATTTTCCTCAAGTCATTGTTTGTTCATCTTTCGCAACGCCGTCTATCTTACAGCTTTCGAAGCAACGATGTTCATGTCAAATCGACAGTGGATAAATGCGCTGGCGCAAACATATGTGTTAAGCTCAGACCTATGAATTTTTTTAAATACATTGTTCGATTGCCTTCTTTTGTTACAATATTTATTATACTTCTATATTTATCCAGCTTCTTTGCTATAATTTTAAATCGCTCATTTACAGCTTCACAGAAACCATTACCTATGTCTATTTTGCATGATGAAAAGTTTATCATAATGATTCTTTGAAGTTTTTTAAATTTGGTTTTGCTTTATTGTATTGTAAGTAATGTTTTTTTATTTTTTTATTCTAGAATTAGCCCAGTTAGGAACAGGGGGTTTAATTTCCAAAGTTAAAGAACTACATGATATGGCATACAGATTAGGACAGGAAGAAGCAAAAGAGATTGCCAGGGGGAAATTATTAAACTTATTCAGCAGGCCCCGAAGGAACCAATAAAAATAGTGTAATATGATGTCCTGTCTGTGATTAATTTTATGAACAATTTTAAAATGAGATTAAGTCAGTGTGACTTTTTATAAAAGTACCCTCTGATTAAAAAGTGTGTGATTAATAAAGTGTTTGTAATATTATGTAACGTTTGATTTCCTGTAGTACTTAAAATTCATTCCACAAATGTTTCATTATTAAATTTAAAGAATTTTTATAAAATTCGATAATCGTCTAAAAATATTGCTGCAGCTTGAATCATAACTTTCACATAGCTGATAATTAATCTCCTCAGAAAGACATTTTCATGAAATGAATGTATGATCCATGAGTTGACCACAAAGAAAATATTCGTATTCCTGTACCCATAAATTTCTAAAATAATATGTTACTCGATTTTTAATGTTTTGAGACTTTATGCTGTTAGCAAAAAAACGAAATTTCTGTCACCGATGGTCCACCCCCACACATTCTTCCCCTAATTTAATTTCAGCACAATACCAGATGTTTGATGAAATTTGAAGTTTTCTAATAAACCCTCAAAACGTTATATTACTCGAGTTTTGATTAAAAATGTCGATTTTCACCAAATACCACCATCACCCAAAAATAATCCGCACCGTTTGCTTGTCAGGTGCTAACTGCATACCAAAGTTAAAGACGATATCTCAATTCCTTCCAAAGTTATTGTCGCTACACGTATTGACGATGTGAAAGTAAAATGAGTTTTTTTCTGTTTCTACTGGTAATAGTTTCTCATGTAAATTTTTTGGGAAGTAGTCTTTTTTGGACTAGCTAGGGAAGTTTTCACACAAGCTAAGTAAGAGATATATACACAGATGACATTCTCTTAGGGTAACTGAAGGCTGTCAAAAATCACAATGACTAAGTTGAAGAGCTTGACTTTGTTGATTATGTTAATGTTGATGTTGACGTGGAAATAACAAGTTACCCCAGTGTTTTGCGCCCGACAACAGAACAAGGCTAAGAAAACGAAGATTCTGAAGATGACGAAAACGATTCACCATCCTTGCAGGAGGTTAATACCTCAATTGAAACTTTAAGATGATATCTAGAGAGCAAAGACCGTGTATCGGAAGACATCTTCAGTAGTCTGAGTGCGATGGAAAAATGTATTATTAAGGACAATTTCAATTTAAAAAAAATTGAATAAACATTGCAGGTACTAACTTTAGCTACAAACTAAAATTATTTTTGCATATTCAGGGTGTTGCATAAGTTAGATACAACCCAAACTTGACTTTTTTAACTGGTACTCCCTGTATATTGTTTCATTTTTGGATTCCTCTTGTTTTGCCGATTCATCCAGTGTATAGTTGTTTGGGTCTATACAGAGCCGTTCAAAAATAATGGCCAGTTTTTTAAAACATCAGCGGTACATTTGGCGGTCTGTATCTTCATTAATATGTCAGCATGCAACACTATCATGCCAAAAAGTGTTCTTCTTTCAACTTCAATCAATACAGAAAGAATTCCTTGAAAACAGTACACAGGGTGAGTAAAAGCACTGGAGTCAAGTTATCTCGAGAAATTCAAATGGGACATCTTGTATAATATTAATTTCGATCATCAACAAAAGTTCTTTCAGGTTCATGAAGTATTCCCTGAACCTAAAACCAATATTTACTGAGCTAATGGGTGTTTTTTAAGAAAAACGGTACAGGAACGAATTAGTGTATTATATCGTAACTATGCAAAATAAACAATGTATTGACCTACTTGTCAAAGATCAACTTAAACTATCGAGTAGGTATTTTCTTGTATTTGAGATATAACAAGATGCTAAAATGAATTTCTCTCGACAAGAAATGATTGAAACAAAAAGCAGAATCACCACAAAAATAATAAAGGGTTATGTGCTAGATACATATTGAGATACAACTGAGTTTAGTGACAGCTACTGATGAAGACAACTTTGTTGTCAAAATACATGTCTAGCGCATAACTCTCTGTGATTATTTTTGTGGTTTTTGGGGTGATTCTGCTTTTTGTTTCAGTTTCCAGCCACAGTGTCCAACCTCAGTCTTTCAAGGAATGATGTGATTTATGTGTTAGGAGCAAGTAACAAAAACTGTTTATTCACGACAAGAATCTATCATGAGAAATATCCCGATAGAAGACAACCACACAGAAGCTCTTTTGAAAGACTGATGCGATGTTTTGACGAAACGGGGAACACAGGATACAAGAAGACTGAAAGAACCAAGACTGTTTTGAACGAAGAGAAAGAGTTGGTGGTAAATTTGAAAGTGATAGAAGACCCTCATATCGGCACAAGGAAAATTGATATCAGTAAGCCTTCCGTTTTACGACTTTTATGTAAAAACAAATTTCAGTCATACCATATTCAAGTCCTCCAAGAACTATACAATCATGGTCATCAAAGGCGACTATCATTTTGTCACTGGGCACAGCATCAAATCCAAAGAGATAAAAGATTCTTCAACTTTCTGTTGTTCACTGATGAAGCAACATTTCATAACAACGGACATGTCAACAAGCATAACTTTCAAAAACCCTCAGCTTCACTCAAACGACTAGTCAAAATAGGTGGCCTCTTAAAGTCTGGGGTGAAATTATTGTAAATTTTGTCATCAGTCCGTATTTGAGGAACGGCTCACTTCACAGCAATATCTTCAGTTTCTAAGCAAAGACCTTGGACCATTATTAGACCCACTACCTGTTAGCATACGTGATCATATGTGGTTTATGCATAAAGGTGCCCCAGTTCATCATACAGCTAACATTCATGCTCTTCTTAACCAACATTTTGCAGAACGGTGGATTGGGAGAGGAGGGCCGGATGCATGGCCGCCTAGTTCACCTGATCTAACAAAAATTGACTTCTCTTTATGGGGTTAAGTAAAAAATTTAGTTTATCAGACACAACCGCCGACAAAAGAAGATATGAAGGCAAGAATCGGTGGTGAATTTGATAATATTAATTTAGGTGTACTACAAGACGTTAACTATTCTTTTGAGACTCGCTTAAACTTATGTGCTGAGCAAAATGGTAGTTATTTCGAATGCTCAATTAACTAGTTTTTACTGTTTTTGTGTAGTTGATACATTCTAATTTCAGCTTTAAGTTTTATTTCAATATCACTAAATTGAATAGGGTTCAATTTATAATTGTTAAATTTTTCCATTAAAATTTTCTTTTCTAGTTATTATTTTCATTTGAGGAATATCTCACAGTTGAAACAAGCCGACATTTTCAAGCGTCTCGTGGTATGCCCGGCGTCTCCTCCCGCCATGCCTCGCGGTCGGGGATTTCCACTGTAAAGTTGTTTTCCCTGCAGATTCGCGGGCTCGCGAAGTCTGACCTCATTTCGAGCATGGGCTCCTTCACGATCTCCTGAATTTTGCAGTGGCCCCTGAAGCCTGAGCTGATCTTCAGTCTACCATGGGAGGCTAGTCTATATAGTCCTAGCCTGGATTCCCTCATAATAACTAAGTGTGTGCGGGGGGAGATCCAGCAACACCTCCATGGAGGCTGTTGGGGTTGAAGATATGGCCCCTGTGATGCCTAGGCAAGCCATCCTTTGGATCTTGCCTAGTTTTTGTTTGGCACTGGATTGTCACCTTAGGCCACCAGACCAGTGCCGAGTATGTTAACGATGGTCTGACCACCCTTGTGTACAGCCAGTGGCCCATACTAGGTCTTAGTCCCCACGTTTTTCCATATAGCCGCCTAGTGACGGCTAAGGTCATGACTGCCTTACACAGTATTTTTCCAATGTGACCATTCCAGGTTAGCTTAGAGTCCAATACGACCCCAAGATATTTTACCTCCCTGGTCATTGGAATGCTCCTACCGTATAGATTGGGAGTTCTGTGGCTGTCGCACTTCATCCTCCTCGTAAACGGCATGACGGTTGCTTTCTCGGAGCTCACCCCGAGCCCTTGACCAACCGTCCACCCTTCCACCACTTTCAGTGCAGTCTGCATGCGCTCCCACACTGACTGTGTGACCTTTCCTCGGACTATGATGACAATGTTTTCCGCATAGCCCTGTACCTCATACCCCCCCTCCCGAGAGCCTCCAGGGGCTATCCACGACTAGGCACCAGAGCAAGAGAGACAACGCTCCCCTGCGGACACCCCGCCGCGACCCCCGCCAGCAGAGTCCCTCCCGCAAGTGAGGTGAACACCGCCCTGTCCCTGAGCATGGAACTGATCCACCTGCAGCAGGTCTCCTCTATTCCACGCTCCCGGACAGCTGCCAGAACCGATCCGAACGAGGTGTTGCTGAAGGCCCCCTCTATGTCTAGGAAGGCCCCCAGCGCCACCTCCCTGTTCTCCAGCGTATTCTCCAGTTTCAGCACCAGTTGGTGCAGTGCTGTTTCTGTTGAGAATCCTGCTCTGTATGCATATTGCCCGCAGTGTAGGAGATATGCTTCCGGTACACTCCCCCTAATGTGCCGGTCGAGCAGTTTTTCCACTGTTTTTAGCAAGAAGGACATGAGACTTATTGGCCTCAGGGACTTTACCTGGTCTATTGGACGCCCAGGTTTAGGAATTAATACAACCCTGGCCAGTCTCCATGCCCTCGGAATGTACCCCAGAGCCAGGCTGACCCTCATAATGAGGGTAAGCACGGGCGCCAGTATATCTATCTCCTGTTGGAGCATGATGGGCATTATTTCATCAAATCCCAGAGATTTGTATGGCTTAAAGCTGTTAATGGCTCATCTGATTTTGCTCCAGGTAACCACCTCTTTAGCGACTGTCCAGTCTACTCTAGATGCCCGCCTATAAGGCGCCTCTATTTCTGAGTGTTCCCAGTCCGGAGGTGATTGGTTTATTATGTTACAGCCGGGGAAGTGCGCCTGGAGTAAAATTTCCATAGTTTCCTCCCCCAAGCTTGTAAAGCCTCCCGTGGATGTTCTAAGGGAGCCTATGTTGGTCTGAGTGCCCTTGGACAGGATCTTGTGTAGTCGAGCACTCTCGGACGTGTTTTCCACTTCCTCGCAGTGCCGCCTCCACGACTCCTTCTTGGCGTCCCTCAGTCTTTTGTTATAGGTCGTTAGGGCCTGTCTATATTAATCGCATGCTCCCGACCTTTTGGCCGCGTTAAATAGCTTACGAACCTGCTCCTTCCTTTGCCTGAGGTCCTCGTTCCACCACGGGACGTTCCTGGTGGACACCCTCATTTTCAGGGGGCAGTTGGCGTTATAGGCCGAGGTAATTGCGTCTCGCAATTGGGCTGCTGCAATCTCGAGGTCTATTGAATTGTCTATGATACTCTTATATCCCCGAAGTTCCATTCCATTACTAGGTCTGACCTGTAGACTTCCCAGTCCGCCTTGCGGTGGTCCCGGTACCATACCGTTTGTCTTTCGACTTTAGCAATTTCAAACCGGATGTATCTGTGGTCTGAGCTACTCACTTCCCCAGACACAGCCCAGCTCTTAACAAAGTCACCCAGAAACTGGGTGGAAACTGTTAGATCTAAAACTTCCTCACGCCTTGTGACTAAGGTCGGTTTATTACCTCTATTCAATATGTCTAAATTAAATTTCATAAAGAATTGTAAAAGTGCCTCACCCCTAGAGTTTGTGTCCGAGCTACCCCACAACTCATGGTGCGCGTTCGCATCCATGCCGATGATGGTCTGCCATCCACCCGCTCTGCTACCCACCATCAGGTGCTCCAATTCGTTGGGTGTAGGAGGGTCCGTGCTGTCCCCTGGCAGATAGGCTGACGCGACAGTAATGTGCCTCGGCCCATCCGCTCCTCCACATCGGATTTTGATCGTTGCCAGGTCCCTGGAACAGAAATTCATTAAAGGCAGAAACTCGGGTTCTCGCTGGATCTGCTGTAGAGTCCGCTGCCGCCCTCTGGCTCGTCTCCGCTTCCGGAATAGACTCAAGGCACAAGTCTGTAGCCGGAGCCACTCCTCGAGCCTCATTGGTTTTGGTTTCATATGTATTTATTATCTTCATGCTGTTCCCACGAGAATGGGGAAAATACTGTCCACACCATCAGAACCCTCTGTGTGGTGCAAGGCGCGTTACTCTGGAGGGTTGCCCGGTACTCTAGAGGTTTCGTTCACGACACCATCGCCCTGGTGCCATCCATCCCTAGGCACGGGTCACGTGACGCCGTAGATTGGGGGAGATTAGTTCGACCTCCATTTCTAGATACGTCATGTTTAGTTATAAACAGGGTCACCTCGTGCAGGATGCGGCTCTTCACCGCACATGACGGTCTTGGGGAAAGCTTCATCGAAAGTTTATGTTGTTGTTTTCACTTCTTTAGCTTGCCCCCTGGAGTCCTTTGGCCCGCGACCCATAACCCCTTATTAATACCTTACTTAACGTTCTATTGCATCAGAGTCCAGAGATATGCTGATTTTAGTGCGTGCCACACGTATTCCTCCCCACGCTCAGTAATGCAGTAGTATGCTTATGTTTTACTATTTATAAATTTTGTTTCTTTGTCGTATAAACCCCCATGTATTGTCGTTTAGAAAATACTGCAATTTTCCATGAAAATATTACGGTCGATTTTGAAGGGCTACTGCTGAGCTAAAAGGTAAGATGTATTCTCCGTCAAAATTGGGTAGAGATTCCATTGCATCTCTAATAACATAGCACTTATAGGAGAAAAAAAATAATTACCAAGGATACACATTGTGCTAGATAGTGAGGAATTGGATAAGATTTGCCCTATGTCTCAAGAGCAGCAAATTTTTAGAACAAAAAAAAACAAGAAGAGTTTCTGTTGGATGTGGGAAAGTCTGTGATGACGGCAGTTTCAGCTAATGGAAAACAGGCAGGTACCTACCACCCATGCTTATATTTCCATATAAGAAGCAGATTGCTAAAGTTATTGTAGTCTAGTCGATTCCCAGTAACTGGGTTCGTGGCCGCTGTGATGGATAAATTCGGAAGATTTCTTTAAATACATATCAAATTATTTTCTGCGTTATGTTAAATCTAAAAATATAAGAAGACCTGTTGCATTATTTGTGGATGGTCATCAACCTCACCTTATTCAACACGTGAGCAAGTTCTGTGATGGGAATGGGATACTTATATTGATATCTCTGAACCCAAATTCAACACACATTATAAAACCGGTGGATGTGTCGCTGTTTAAACCTTTAAAGACAGGTTGAAAATCTGCTGTAAGAAATTGAAAATTCCAAAATTTCCCTAAAGACGTACATTTGGGTCAATCCCTAAAGACGTTTTTGAAAATTTTGTTCAACCAAAAACTATCCAGAATGGGTTCAGAAAATTAATGTATTGTTGTTGCCCTTACTTACCGTTTCGTACTAAATACAGGTATAGAAACTTCTTGTGACGCCAAAGAAGAATACTACATCTGTGTAAGGGCTCAGAAAAGCGTGATTCCTCCTTTTCATAAAAATAATGTCGACTGTTCCAAATGCATTACCAATAGACAGATATGAAAAAAATACAGGTCAAGGGAATGATAGTTTATTAACAAGCAGTTTATTTTTAGAGAGAGTTCTCGACGTGGTTCAAAATAAAATTTCCGATGGAATACCCTTAGAATTTCTGCATGCTTACAAAAAAATCCAAACGGGAATATATGTGAATCGGCAGACCGTTATCAGGTTTGGTTGGCATTAAAAGATGACCATTACAAATATGAGGTGCCTACAATAGCTGAGGATGATGTTCTATTGTCAAAAATAATAAGACAAAGCAAGGTTACAGAGGGCTGCCAAAACCAATATAGATAATCAAGAGTTATCGCAATTTTCATCTCCAGTGTCAGCAGTTTCGCCAATTGGTGCGACATGAACTTTTTCTTTGTTATATATACATCTACTAGCTCTGAAGCTGTACAAAATTCTGCTTTAGTATAGTGTTCTTCACCGCGTCCTTAAGTTAACCATTATAGTTAGAAATAAAGTGAAGTATATACAGTACAAACACCCTTCAAAAGACATAAGACAACACCTACCAAAGAAAAAACTACATTTCCATTCGTGGGCTCTAGTGAAAAGTATAGAGATTCCAAGCGAAAGAGAAGTTGAAAAAATTTATTTCAAAAACAGAAAAATATTGGTTCCAGGTTGAGATAGTCCATCTGACTTGGATAAGGATATTAAATGTGGAGAAAAGGCGTTTAGAGATGCTTATTAATACGTGAAAGATAAACAAGTAGTTCAAAAAACACAGGAAAAAATATTCCTAGAGAAAATAGTTTATCTGACTGGGATTTCGATGTAAATATTATATATACAGATGACGAAAATGATATGGAGCGATATGGAAGACAGTATCCAAATAGCAGACAGGAAATATGTTATTGTGGAATATGAAAGCAAGTACTATCATCGTACGCGTGACTTGAACCTTAAGCTATATCTCTTTTAGGGTGTTCATACATATCTTTTCTTGTATAGAAATCGTTTTGGAAGGAGACCATGATGGAACAAAAGTTATAATTATGGTAACAGTAGCAATAGGAGTTTGTAAATGGCTGATTAAGGAGGATGTTTTATGTTATTTTAATGAACATATAAATGTACTATTACGACCCAGCCCACTATAAAAACAGTAGGAGGTATGACAATGTTCCAGAAATGACAGCATTTGATTAAACAATTAATTTTTAGTGGGTGTCCATTAGTACCTTTAAATGTGGCCATATTTCCAACAATCAGGTATGTGTATTACTGGTACATTTGACATTTTGTGTGGTATTTAAAAAAATCGACTAAACTATTTTATTTTATTTAATCCACCCAAACATTAAGGACTTATTACATCGTTTCAGCAACAATTCGATACCCATAAAATATTCTTTCGGTTTGTGCTCAAAATGTAGCCAAACTGCAGCTTTCGCCTCTGTCGTCACTGAAATGGCGCCCGCGAAGGTCCTTTTTCAAATTTCCAAACAGGTAGCTTGTGAATGGCTGATTAAGGAGGATGTTTTGTGTTATTTTAATGAACATACAAAATGTGTTATTACGACCCAGCCTACTATAAAAACAGTAGGAACAATTATTGAAAATCGAATTGTTGCTGAAACCATGTAATAAGTCCTTGATGTTTGAGTGGATTATATTGAAAAGGGGCAGAAGGGCAAAAGGGTACAAACGCCCTTTTACAATTTGTGGTATTATGTGTTTGTTCAATATGCCAAAAACGTGAAAAGTTTCAAAACAATTAAAATAACTCAAAAACGATTAACGATATCAATTTTTTCCCCTGCAAACATGTATTATAATTCAATGGAAAATGCAAACATACAATAACATAAGGGGTTAAGGGGTGTTCTATTAAAAAAAGAAAGTGTGTATCACCAACGAGTTATGGGCCATCCTCTGATAATCAAAATAATTTTATAAGGTGCAGCTTAAAACACCCTGTAATTAACGTATGTAATTTTTGCTTGTATCTTGTATATAAACAAAAATATTGAGTTTTATTGTAGAAATGCGTCACCTGTATATGTGTAAACAGACAAAAACTTAAACTTACCCCGTATATGGGTTTTAGGGGTTCTAATTGGCGCTCATTTGACGAAATCTTTTCAAAATTCATAAGTCTCCGAAAATTTGTTAAAATATAGGCTATTAAACCATAAACTCTCTAGCTGAAACTACTGCCAAAGCATCAGAAAGAGGCTCTATTTGAAATGGATTTTCCGATAATATTTTAGTAAAATGAAGGACAATTATGATGGTGGAAGCTGAAACTTAAGGCTTTGTAAAACATCCCTATTACGACATTTCTTCAGCACAATCCGTATTTGTTTCAGATTTGTTGCTGATAATTGCAAATTTTGACGTTTCAAATCGCGACTTTCACGTTGTAAGAAGAAAAATTATAAAATTTTCAAAACACTTTTCTGCTACTTCTTGACCTTTCTGTGTTAAGAAAACGTGACCGTTGTATGTAATATTCAATTGGTTTTGTTAATCACATACAATATGTTGTTCTTGTGCTTTCCTTTGATCACCAGTGGTACCCAATTTTTTTTTCTCTAAATGCGTATAACTTTTTTTCTTTGAACGTAGAGATCTGAATTTTCGCATGTAGGATAAATTTGATAGTGGAAACGTATATGCCGAATTTGGTTCTCATAGATTTGTTATTTTCTGAGATACAGAAAATTTCCGAAAGGAACCCCAAAATTTTCCCGGAAAAACTAGTCCAATTTTCCTGGCTAACGAAATTATCCGAGCCACTTACAAAAGGAAGGTACCTACAAAATTTCTTCAAAATCGGCTCATTATTTTTTGAGTTATCGGTGTGATGTGTATATATATATATATATATATATATATATATATATATATATATATATATATATATATATATATATATATATATATATATATATATATATATATATATATATATATATATATATATATATATATATTAATGTGAGACATGCTTGGTTCTCGGGTTAAACCGAGTCCAGAATTTATGGAAACTCGACGTTTCGGCTCCTGTTTTGGAGCCATTTTCAAGAGGTAAAGGGATTATGTAAGGACACTCTAAGGCCTCAATCTGCCTACTCCTTAGAGTGGTGGACAAAGGTGGGTAAAGGAAATATGTAAGGACACTCTAAGGCCTCAATCTGCCTACTCCTTAGAGTGATGGACAAAGGTGGGTAAAGGAAATATGTAAGGACACTCTAAGGCCTCAATCTGTCTACTCCTTAGAGTGATGGAGAAAGGTGGGTAAAGGAAATATGTAAGGACACTCTAAAGCCTCAATCTGCCTACTCCTTAGAGTGGTGGACAAAGGTGGGTAAAGGAAATATGTAAGACAATTTTATTGCATTATTATCTGCCTCAACAAATGCCGGTGACCCTCTTAATCATCCTCTAAATACCGTGACCAAAGCCCCCCACTTAATTGACGGTGACCCCACTACTTTCACTGATGACGCAACAGGTACACGGAACGACATATATAAGACAAGACTTGCCACGAACTGCCAGATCTCTCTGAGGCCTAGGGTTGAACACACTGAGACCTCACAGACGATCTCCGGCGAGATTTGGGGAGTAGGCAGATTGAGGCCCCGTAATCGAGCTACAACAACCCAACCTACCTTTATCCACCGCTCTAAGGAGTAGGCAGATTGAGGCCTTAGAGTGTCCTTACATATTTCCTTTACCTACCTTTGTCCACCACTCTAAGGAGTAGGCAGATCGAGGCCTTAGAGTGTCCTTACATATTTCCTTTACCCACCATTGTCCACCACTCTAAGGAGTAGGCAGATTGAGGCCTTAGAGTGTCCTTACATATTTCCTTTACCCACCTTTGTCCACCACTCTAAGGAGTAGGCAGATTGAGGCCCTAGAGTGTCCTTACATATTTCCTTTACCCACCTTTGTCCATCACTCTAAGGAGTAGGCAGATTGAGGCCTTAGAGTGTCCTTACATAATTCCTTTACCCACCTTTGTCCACCACTCTAAGAAGTAGGCAGATTGAGGCCTTAGAGTGTCCTTACATATTTCCTTTACCCACATTTGTCCATCACTCTAAGGAGTAGGCAGATTGAGGACTTAGAATGTCCTTACATATTTCCTTTACCCACCTTTGTCCACCACTCTAAGGAGTAGGCAGATTGAGGCCTTAGAGTGTCCTTACATAATTCCTTTACCTCTTGAAAATGGCTCCAAAACAGGAGCCGAAACGTCGAGTTTCCATAAATTCGGGACGCGGTTTAACCCGAGAACCAAGCATGTCTTATATATATATATATATATATATATATATATATATATATATATATATATATATATATATATATATATTTGTGTGTGTGTCTGTGTGTGTGTAAATTCACATAAGGCTATATTTTTCCTGGATGTGCAAAGTTAGAATTTGCTCTTTGGTGTCAATTTCTCCCACAGCTACCTTTTGGGTCACAAAGCTGTATTTTAGATAAGCAGTACCTGAGGATAATAGAAGCTTTTTAAAGATGGACATGATAGAAAACAACAAAGACACGGTTCCCTAAGAGAAAAATGAATGTTCCTAGAAGAGGAGAGAGAAGAAAGATAGCAAAATTTGTTGGACAATTCTGGAATACAATAAGTCCCACAACAATATTTCAAGGACACAGATCTATTAGAGGAAAAGAAATAGGCGGGTCAATAGGAAAGCTCCTGCAAAACCTGGCCCGATTGAGGAAGTGTGGAAGCTACAATAGAATGAAACGAGTTGCTGGAGACAAAGAATCAGTTGCGACAAAACAGTTGCACACACAAACCGATAAAGATATTTTCAGGTAGCCAAGCTGCTCTAAAGGCATTTGGTTCCTACCGTTGCAACTCAAAAACGGTATGGAGTTGCAAGCCTGCTCTCAACGAACTATGCAGGTACAATGAGGTGTCACTGGTCTGGATACCGGGGCACTCGGACCTTGAAGGCAATGTAGCGGCCGACGCTCTTGCCAGGAGGGGTGCCGGGGAGGACTATATCAGAACCTGCGCTAGGGATATCCTCATGCACAGCACAACGCACCTTAAAGACCTGGATAGATGGAAAAACAATCCAACAATGGCAAAATCTTCCGGGATTAGCACACTAATGCCGTCATAAATGGCCTTTCAGGGTTAAGGGATAAAAGCTTCTATAGTTAAACAGGCAACAACTGGTCGGCCTGTATACAGGACACTGCCGCTTGCGTCACCACATGCACAGAGTTAGGCTCGGTCGACGCTCTTGCAGAAGGAGTGCCGGGGAGGACTACATCGGACCAGAATCTGCGCTAGGGACATCCTCATATACAGCGAAACGCACCTTAAAAACCTGGATATATGAAAAGACAATCTAACAATTGCAAAATCTTCCAGGATTAGCACACTAAGGCCTTCATAAATGGCCTTCACAGTTAAGGGTCAAAAAAAAACTTCTAGAGTTAAACAGGCAACAACTGAGAACTCCGTTGGGCCTGTATACATGCCATTGCCGCTTGCGTCACCACATGCACATAATTGGGCTCGGACAGGAAACCGAGTGCCGGCTCTGTATGGAGGGTTGGAGAGTGACATGCGTTTGAAACGACTTAGGTATTAAAGTCCAGTGCCTGACAGACAGAGTAGTTAACTGCCACGCGTAGATTGATTCATACAACAGGTCAACAGGTATAAATCATGCATAATACATACTAGCCGAACCAACAATCGTGAAATCTCGGCCGCAATTATGGAAAATGATAGACGACATGAAATTAAAAATTTGCCAATTGTTATTTAACTGGGAGATTCAATCAATTATTAAGTTATTGTAGCTTTATAAGCGGCCTCAAATACACTTTTAGCGCAGCATGGATATATTATGCTGTCGTATAATATAGGTACTGGAAATTTAAACAAACTCAAGCCAAGTCTGTGTGTGGGTGTGTGTTTTGTTTCTTTAACGTCGGCCTATTTTCGCGACTATGGCCAATCACCGACGCCAGGGAGCAGTTACACCTCACTATCCTGGAAATTTTGCCGAACTCCTGCCTTTCTGTAAGGAACGTAGGGATCTTTAACGTGCCCAACATGGCATGGACACGGGACCGACGGCTTTACGCCCCCTCCGAAGGGCGGAACGTGCAGACATTCAACTTGCTCAAATACAATCCAGAACCTCGGTTGATGTTAATTTTACAGTTTGTACTGAAAAAGTTAAAGGAGTGCCCTGGGATCGAACCCAGTACCCTTCGGTTCAGAGGCACACGTTCTTACCCCTGAACCACCGAGGTTCTTAAGCCAAGTCTCTATAAAATGATTCTAAAATAGTTTCTTTGTCTTTAAACTTAAACATAAGACGTCATATAAGACCAAAACAGTCTTGAGATGTGTTTCAATGGTAATTCTACTAATTCTCTAATTATTTACGTATACTTTGAATATAATATCCCGGAATGAAACTGATCTAAGGTATGACGTCAGGAAAACGTTTGTTAACGGGTGCCTAGATAGCGCAGGGGCTACCGTGCTTCCCTCCTCCTCGAGTTACTCGAGCAGGTTTTTTAGCTACTTTTCCTATCATAGTTCACAAAATATGTACATTAAATATAAACCAAAATTATACATATACAAAATTCTATAAACTCCCTTAAGACTGTTCTTAAATTAAGACATCGTTTAAATCAACATTAACCATGGATAAATCATATGATAGGGACCATGTATTTGTTATTATATCTAACTACAAACAATATGTATGTAATAGCTCTTCTCTAATGAGTATGTTAGACTAAGGCACATTATTTGACTTATTGTAAAATATTGTAACCACCTAATACTATATAAACCATTTGAATTGCATTGAATTGTGCTTCACTCCTAAGCAGAATGTTAGGCGATTGAATCCAGTTTGATGAATGTATGTTTTTTATGTTTTGTTTTGACATTTGAAGAAACAATGGTGCACAGATCTCATACGTTTTGAACAAGATCTCATTTTTGTTTAAAACGACTGAATAAGTTTGTCACCTTTGAGTCTGAATTATAATTTTGTTATTGTCGATATTGAAAAAACCGGTTTGATTAGGTTGATTAAAACGAAATCATACTGGCGATTAATAAGGAAAAATAACTGCTTCGTTTATAATTTGGCAGATACTTTACTTTTCTAAATATGAATTAAGTTTCCTTCTGGGAATCTTTTGTATAACTTTAATGACATTTGTAATACAAGTTTCTTTTAAAGAGACTTACACATATATCTATCTACAGATATAGCAAAATTGAATTCTTTAGCTTCATAGAAATTTGAGTTTTGGGTATTTTTCTCAAAAGCAGTTAGAACTCAAGATTTATTTGATAATAAAGATATATCGATGGTAACACTTTCGAAACAATTCTTCAAATGTGCGCGTACTAGGACCTCTAAAACCGATATTCAAGTTCTGTGTAAGTTTAATGTATTAACTTTACTAATATGTCGTATAAATATAGTGTACAAATCTTATGAAAATTCGCTACTATAACGCACTTGCTGCGTCCCGAAATTTTTGATATAAAAGTTGATTTTATTTTCTGATGACTTACGCCACTCACCTTATTGCTCTTCGTTCTTGTTAATAA
Source organism: Tillus elongatus (assembly GCA_964006375.1). NCBI lineage: Eukaryota > Metazoa > Arthropoda > Insecta > Coleoptera > Cleridae > Tillus > Tillus elongatus. Next base: position 65,569,908 of record OZ023267.1, on the reverse strand, counting down.
TGACTATTACATCGCTCAGATATATTTACTTTTATTAAAGCAGGTATATAGAGCCAGGTTATAATAACACGTACGTACTTAATTTAGAGTTCAAAAATTTTCTTGCGAAATTGATTAAAATGGATTCAGGGGACTTCAGAGCGTAGAAATTCTTTGAAAACTTATTACTGAAATTTTGTTTGCTGTTTAAGAGTTTATTATACTATGTACTACGTTTCATGTAAGAAAGTAAAAATAACGATAAGTAGGTATTCATACCTACAGATTTTTAGTTCCCGTTAGATATTTAACAGCATTAGCGTATTTTTTTAATCGGATACTGTATAATATGCCGTTCACACTGGCAAAATAGTTTGCATTGCTGTGTTGTTATCTCACCATAATAGGCTCTTCAAGCTGTAATGTTGAGTGGGAGGGAGATAACGATAAGCGTGTATAGGTAGACAGAGATAGTAAGTCAGTTTGTCGTACTTTTAGTGGGGATGTTGTTCACCTGTGCTGTTCTCTTGAGGACTTGCGACTTGAGCCGCTAAAAACTTTTAGTTTCTCGTATACCTTTGTAAGGTATTTAAAGTTTTACTTTAGTATACAGTGCGTTGCTTCTACAAGTGTTGTTAGTGTATTGGTTTTGTTTAGGTGAAACTACCGTCAAATTCGCTGGGTGCGTGTGTTATCAAACTTTAATTTACTACTATTATTGTATAGCGAGTTTCAAGGTTTTTGTACAGGTAAGCAACATGAACTTTGGTTATTAATAAAAATTAATAGTTGCAAAAGTTTCCAACAATCCTTTGTGGAAATAATTATTTTACGTTGCACACAGAAAACAAAAGGTGTTAGAGTATTCAGTCATAAAAATTGGCAAGGGACTTGTAAACAGATTAAGTAAAAGATACGTAATTAGATTAGAAATTAGTAGATATTTATAGTACAGTTAACTTTTGGATTTTGGCATTACAATGAATAAAGACCAGTGTGTCATTCACATTTATTCAATTTTGATTGAATGCATTACTTTATTGCTTTAGAAAAATGCAGTTTTGCCTTGCAAATAGCAGGTGTTATCTCGATGAAGAAAAAATATATATTTTTACTAATACTGTTGCTATTATGCAGTTTTTAGTTCGTTTTAAAGAAAAATTGGTTCGGGAGGTTGTCTGTAGATTCACCGAAAAATCTAAACAAAAACAATTTGGATTTTTTGTGTGTGTAAATTTGCAGTTTAGTTCACAGAAACTTTTTAGGACATTTTTTCAGGAACGTGCTTAGAACCCCCCCTAGATGCACCAGCCACAAGGTAAATGTCTTGCAAACAACCCCAAAAAATCACGGTCCAGAAGTGAATAGGGGTGCTGGCAGGGGAAGAATAAAAAGGAAATATGCGAAAAAAACAGCTGAGTTGGACCTCGAGGAGCTGCCTTTTTCACATGTTTTTCCATGCCTCCTTTAAACCTTGTCTACCCCGCACAGCGCCCCTATTCGGGCTACGTCTCATAAAGTCTTGAGGGTTGTTCCCAAGACATTTTTTTTTGTAGTTTATGCATTGAGGGTGGTTGTAGGCATGCAGGATGGTAAGGAAAGCCCTCACGACGAAGTAGCGGAACATACCCCCACCCCCTCAGTCAAAAACACGCAGGAGGGTAATCTGAGAAATATAGTAATAGGTAACTGCATGGAAAGAGGCATGTAACATAGCAAGAAAAATAGGGAAGTTGTGAAGAAAAAAAGCATTGTTAACTTACCGCACCAGGCCAGGTGTCAGGTTTAAATATAAACAACTCAGCAAATACAAGGAATAAAAAGGTAAAAATGGTGTCAACGTGCATGTGATGCTAAACTCCACCAGCAGTCGATTTACCTAAAACTGCCCGTGGAGTAAACTGTAAATTCACTTTTCCTACAAATATTTTGCTATTATGCAGTTTTTTGTTCAGTTGAAAGAAAACTCTGTTTTGGAACTTAAATAATATTTTACAGAAAACACACCTGGCAGTTTTGCTCAAAGAGAGCAATAATATTGGATTTTAGTTTTATTGCTGCATTCTTATGTTTCGCTACACAACGAACAGTATGTATACCCTCCTCAGATTGCAGGCAGATAGTTAAATATTGGCGAATTTCACAAAGAAAATATAATTATGTGGGTAATACCTACATAATATGGTGTTTGAGTATAATTAAAAGTCTGGACGCAGCAAATGCGTTATGGGAGTGAATTTTCATAAAAATGTTTTTAATAGCAAATATGTCTGTTTAATGTCAACAGACCACAATTTGGTTACCGGCATAACCTAAGTATATAGTAGAAGCACTGTAGCATATTTTATCAAAATAACTTATTGTTTGAAAATGTACAAACATTTTCCGAAAATAAACTAAAAATGTTTCCGAGAGGTTTCCTAGCCAACGACCCCTTAGGTTAATATCAAATTAAGTTATTGATATTTGAAGAATTTAATGAAAATTCCCAACTTCAACGCACTGACAGCGCCTCGATTTTTAAAGTTTGATTTAAGTTAAGAGGAAAAAAATTATAAGCATTTAAAGAAAATAATTTTGGGTGCCACTGATGACCAGAGAAACGCACAAAACCAAAATATTTTGCGTGGATAACAAAATCTATTATACATTACAGACAATGGTTAAGTTGTCTTGACGTAAAAAGGTTAAGAAACACAAGAAAAATTATGTTGAAAATTTTCTAGTTTTCTTCTTAAAAAGTCGCGATTTTAAATGTCAAAATTTGCAATTTTTAGACGCAGAACCTGAAACGAATACGAGTTATGTAGAAGAAATGTCGTAATAATTGTGTTTTACAAAACCTTAAGTTACAGCTTCAACCGTCATTGTCCTTCATTTTACTAACATATTTGCGAAAAACTTATTTCAAATCGACCGTTTCTCTGGTTCATCGGCAATAGTTTCCGTTATAGAGTTTGTGGTTTAATAGTCTAAAATGTTTATCGAATTTTCGTAGAAAAAAATCGTTATCGAGAATACCGCGACGTTTGGATCTGCAAATATTTCTTCAAATAAGCGCGAACTAGGCTCACTAGAAGAAATATTCGGGGTCAATTTTGGTTTTTGCATGTTTACATATATACTAAGTCGTTGGTGACCCCTACCGCGAGGCATGGCGGGAGGAAACGCTGGGCACACCACGGGACGCGCTCATCTGGTTTAAGACCGGATCCGGCGGGGAGCGTGGGACGGGGGCAGGTGTCTATTCGGAAGGACCGAGGGTAAGACATAGTATTTCCCTCGGAGCCCATGCAACGGTCTTTCAGGCCGAAATGTACGCCATCCTGCACTGTGTGCGGGACAACAAGAGGAAGGGCTACAACAACAAGCGGATCCTCACAGCCAGGCAGCCCTAAGTATCCCAAGGGTACATTCCTGGCTAGTGAGTGAGTGCCGAGACGAGACGAGCGACCTGGCTGGGCAGAATGAGGTCACGCTCATCTGGGTGCCGGGTCACTCGGGGGTCAAAGGCAACGAAGAAGCCTCGCGAAGAGAGGGTCAGCAGAATCATTTATGGGACCAGAACCGGCTCTGGGCGTGACAAAGAGCACTGCCAGGGGAGCCATTAAGTCCTGGGTCAGAAACCCAGGGTGTACTGGGCAGACTGTTTAGGGCTCAGACATGAGAAGTCAATAATTGACGAACCCAGTTCAAAGAGAGCTGTGGAGCTACTAAATCTTAGCAGAGGACAGCTTAGAAACATAACAGGACTCTTGACGGGACACATGGCCGTCAAGAAACACCTGCATAAAATGGGGCGGTTCGAAGGGGACCTCGCATGCAGACTGAGCGAGGGGAAGGAATCAGCCCAGCACATCTTGTGCGAGTGTAAAGCTCTGGACCGCAAAAGACAACTGATCTACGGTCAGTCTAGACCGGAGATAGAGCATTATAAAACTTCACCCTACCAATCGCTGTGCAGACTAGTTCAAGGCACAGTGATTTTGGAATGGGTGGAGTAAAAAGACTAAGGGCATGCACAATAAGCCAAAGGTTGCAGTGCTATCGGGGCGGCAAAGCCGTGGACGAGCCCTCAGGGAGAAAAAAGTCGTTGGTGTTATAAGTTTTTTTTTAAGGAACGCCCCTTTTGTTATTGCATTTCCATCGAATTATAAGGCATGCTTGTATGGAATTTTTTTTTAATTCTATTAGCCGGTGAAATTATGGGATTATTCCGCGAATTTTTGAAGAAAAATATTAAATATTTAAATTAACTTTGCTACAAAAAGGGAAAGAAATTATTAATCTGATTATCTAAATTTACATTTTCATACTATATAAGTATGCACTTGATACATTGATTACACAAATGTTAAATGATTTTTTTTCAATTTTAATTACAGATTAGACGTATACTTTAAATTTCATGCATTTTTCAGCAAATTTTCTAATTAATTTATCAGGAAAATTTTAAATTTATGTGCGGGAAATTTTTGTATTTTTCAAACTAAAAGTTAATTTGATGAAATGCGATACTTTGTTTTTACTATAAAGGTTATACTATCCACTAAATCTGAAGTTTTTTTTAAAAAAGAACATATTTAACATTAAAAGCAGGTCTGGCAAAATTCGCTAACATAACGCACTTGCTGCTTCCAGACTTTTGTTCAGGTCCACATTTTCAAATCTTCTCTTTTTTTCATGTTCTCGTTACTCAAAGTTCAACTTTCCGCCTCATACATTATAAACCACTTCCTCACGTCCAAGTTAATATGTTTATTAGTGAGCAATGTTTTGTCTATTGAATATTTGCTTTGTCATCAGGATCCTCATTTTAAGTTCTTTACCACATTTACCTTCATCTGTTATAATACTCTCAAGATAAATGAACATTTCTACTTGTTGAGATTGTTGACCGTTTAGCTTTCGCAGTCCAATCCTTACTGATCGTCATTAATACTTTAGTTTTCGTCATTTTGATTTTGATTTTGATTTAACGCTTCTTAATACAGCATCCGGTATCTACCCTGAACATCATTTCCAATTGTTTTTCCGTTTCTTCTATGTCATCTACGTACTTCATTCAATGGAACCGTTGTCGACGTACTAAAAAGTACCTATATAACAATTTTTATTTGTGTAGCATCCTTTTATTACCAACTGATTTCATGCATTATTAAAAAACAAGAAAATATTTTGATGTTCTATTGTCTATTCCATTTAAATAATTAATCAGCGTGTTATCGATACATGAGTATGAAACAATAGTATATAAATTTGTTTATCTAAATCGCAGAGTGTGTTCTGCAAATAATCACAAACTCGTCCTTACAGAACACACAATTTAATTCAAGGCCAGTGGCTCGAAATATTTCGACATGTCCTTGAAAATATTGCCCAATTTATATCCTCAAATTTTCTAAGGTCTATATTGTTAAAGGGCCTACTTATGCTTAGGAAAGCGGATTATAATGCTCCACCCCTTATATAATTACAGGGTAGTCAAAAAAATGTACACAGAGCAGCAGTAATAATAAATATATGAATTTTTTATTTACACAGGAGAAAATAAAAATGTTCGAGACGCAGCAAGTGCAATATAGTAGTGAATTTTCATAATAATTGTACACTATTAGTAACGTACATTATTAAAACTAATTCTTTAAGTATAAACGGACCTTGGAGATCGGTTTTAGAGGTCCCAGTTAGCGATTATATGAAGAAATTTCTATTTTCTATGGAGCTAGAAAATTATAATTTCGTAGAGATATATGTAAGTACTGCAAGTCTCTTTAAAGAAAAATGTGTTACAAATTTCATTAAAGTTACTAAAGTTTTTCAGAAAAAAAAAGATTATTTACAAAGGGAATGTACCTGCCAAATTATAAATGTGGCAGGTAGTTTTCCTTTTAATTGTTTGGATGGTTTTGTTTTAATCAACCCAATCCAACTAGTTTTTGCAAACAAAACAACAAAAAAGGTTTTTTTAAAACCAATTTGTAGTTATCCGCGAAGCTCATTATGTTATTTTTTTTAATTTAGTACCCACGCTGCCTTTACATAGGTGTTATTATGGTTTGAGATGGAAGATTCTATAGCTTAATGGGAAATTGAGTTATCGGACTTGATATATTTTTACAAAAATTCTCTACCATAACGTACTTGATGCACCCCGACCCTTTCCAACAGTTATTTACTGTTGCTGTATCCACACATTTTAAAAATGATGAAATATTGTAACTCTTTATAAGAGAATGACAAACAAGGCAACTTCAATTTCATTTTTGGAAAAATATTTTAAATAAATGAAATGGGGTAACAATTTAAACATACACTGAAAGTCTTGGTTCGCTGCTTTATCGTAGGGGTTCTCCTCCTTCTGCATGCCTACAACCACCCTCAATGCATAAACAAGATCAATGTAAACAAGAAAAAGTTCTTGTGAAAAAATCCCAAGAAAATTACGGAATATGCGGTGAATATAGGGGTTCTGGGCGGTGTAACGGAATTTTATGGAGATATAGCTGCAAGATAGGATAAAGACAGCCGGCTTTTAAACCAGGAATTTTTCGGATCACGAAGAACTGAACTACATAAAAAAGTCTGAACCTTTTGGGCGACTGTTAGAAAAAAGAGTCATGCACAAGAGACCCATTTGGGTCGCAGCGCTGAGAGGCCAGGGGCCCATACAGCTCAGTAAACAATCTACAAATGTTACTATTAAAAACTTCGTTGCGGAATTTGAAAGAGGACGATCAAATGTCAAAGATGAGCACAATTCTGGAAGATCAATTTCTGTGAAATGATCTTAGAAAATCGAAGAATTGGGACGAAACGCATATCAGAAAAAGTGTACATTTCCGATAAACGTGTTTAAAAAAAAATTTAAAATTAATGGAACTTCTTATAATTTTTCCAAATCAAAAATTTTGACCAACAGATTCGTCAGAACTGATTGGCATAATACATTCAAAAGAATTTCATTTTTTGATAACATTTTTGCTAGTTTACACGCACTAGCTGAAGCTTTATGTAGGGTCATATTATATAATTAGAAAACAGTAAATCAACACAATATATTGTCCATCGCTACTTCGGAATGAGAAAGCTTTTGACAAAATGGATTTCGAAATGTTTCAAGCGCGCTCGTTCGATAATGTTGATATCTTTTTCGGAGCTGTTTTACTTATTTTCTCTGGTGTTAAGGTCACCCCTTCAAGGTACTCTTTGCAGAACTGAGCCATGCAGTCGTATAGCAAGTGTTCTGTTGTTTCTGCTGCTTCAGCGCAGTATCTGCAGTTTCCACTGTTCATATTCCCACCATAAGGTCATACTTTACTGGGGCATGTTCTGTGAAAACTCCTATGATTATTTTCAACCCGTTGCTGCTCAATTCAACAAATAGTTCGGATAGTGGTGGCAACACAACAGTGTTGATGAACCGTTTTGCCTGTTTTAAGCCTGGCGTTTTGATTCAGTATGGTAGCATTTGGTTCCTCTCCCAAGTATCAAGTTCATTTCTTGTATGGCTTTTTGTTAATCCACAATAGGGCTCTGGACCATAGAATGGTGTTGTTGCTGACCGTTTTGCAGGTCCATCTGCTTTGTCATTTCTTCAATACCTTGATGCCCTGGTACCCACATCAAAATTACTTTGTTGTTCGTAGCCAGTTGCTTCAAGGATTTTTTGCAGTCCCAGGTTAGTTTAGGTTGGGTTTTAAAATATTTCAGAGCCTTTAGTACTGTCGATCTCTCTATTTACGAGTCTTCTTTGTACACAGAGATTTAGAGCAAGCATTTCTTCTTGGAAGATGGTGAAAGTTTTTCCTAGAGGCTTACCGAGTCTAAGGTTCCTCTTATTCCCAGTCCTGCTACCTCCATTTGTTTAGACCCGTCTGCACACCATACATATGAGTTGTTTGTCAGATTTTCACCGACTTTGTCCCATGCCTGGCGGTCACTTATGACCACGTCAAATGGGATTATGAAGTCCAATTTAGCTGGCATTTGATCTGTTGGTTTGGCGAGTGACTCCAATAGAATAAATTGCAGGACCTTCAAGTGGCCAACCAAGTCTCCTAGTTTGAATTTGTCTGCTTGAAATAGTTTCAGGGTACTTAGTGCTATTTCCCTGCTACCAAGAACATTGATCAGCTAAGGTTTCTACCATGTCAGCAAAAAATTTTTTGCTCGATAACCCTTTCAAAAATAAATATTTAATAACTGATCCAGACTTTTTTTTTATCAAAATCGAGGTTTTCCTCAGACATATTGTTTCAAAAATTCACAGTTTCTCACTTTTGAATCTCAAACTGACAACCTATTTATAAAACAACATAGTTGTTACCATAGCAACTAAGTTTAATTTTGCTTACTAGAAAGTTTCCAGGCTCACTAGATATTTATGGACCCTCGTATTTGTGATCATAATAAAATCTAAATTATAGGAAATTATACTGTCTTTCTGTTTTACTTTATGTTTGCTAAAATGCTACAGATTTAAACAACCGTTTAAAATATTGTTAAATAGAATAAATAAATAAAAAGTCTTTTATATTTCTTAAGGAGAAAATTTTATGACAGCTCAGTTATTTAAATCACAATATAAATATATTGAGTGTATTTGGTTTGATTTTAGAAGTATAACCATGTAATAATAATAATTTACATATATTTAGTTTTCAGTAAAACTATAATTATCCAGTGACCTAATGTAAACATTTTTGATTAATTTTTAGTAAGCTACATTAATTTGCAGTTTAAAGTTGAGGTTATTGTTTAATATTCATGCAAGAATATAATAAAGTAAAAATAATATATCAACTTACCTACGAGAAGATACATGCCTTAGTTTATAGAACAAATACACAAAAAATAAAAATATAATGACAAAGTACGTAAGAATATAAATTAACATTGTTGCATCACTTATGAAAGAGATATTTTGAATCAACCAGACAGCATTTTAATAAAGGTCGCTTAAAATCCCGAAATCTTACAAATGTAGTCAATACGCTGACCTATCCCATTGACCAAAGACTGATATGCCAGTGAAGGTTCAATTCATATAGGTACAATTACCTACTTCTCGTAATCCACTCTGCATTTTTTACGTTAATTGAATTAAAGTAACATACGTGTTTAGTTGGTCAGTTCAGAAAAATGGCTCTTCGTGTTCGGATAGAATAACGTGACATTCTTGTTGCGTAAGGTTTTTACTCAACAGTTACGTTTGTACGCTGCTTTGTCAAAACATGCAAAATCTTTCTAGTTGTATTTGTTGCTGATTTTCACAAAATATTGTCGAATACTAACACAGCTATCTACAGCTGTCAGTTTTTGTGTTTTATCTAGGTATGTATACATCACTTCTTAGAAAAACGTATATACACATACCTATGCTTGATGTCACTCTACCCCTCTTGCTAATTAAAATTTCTGAAGGGGTGGCTCTGGGCACTAGAGGGATGCAGATGTAACTTCGGAACCAAGAAAAATTTGGTCCCCCTTCAAGTTAAAATTGACTTGTGTTAGCATTTTTTCGAGATTTGGAAGAAATCGGACATTTTAGGGGGTGCTAATTTCTTTGGGACACCTCGTGATTCTCATAAACCAATCGCTTAAAATTGAAAAAAAACATCATTGCATAGAGAATGAAAGCAGCTTCAAAATGATGTGTCACACGACCCTTCTTGCCATTTAAATTTTTTGAAGAGGTGGTTCTGTGCGCTAGAGGGATGGATGCAGAATAACTTCGAAACCAAGAAAAGATGTGGTCCCCCGTTAAGTTAAAGTTTACCTGTTTTTGCATTTTCCCCACACTGGGACGAAATCGGACATTTTAGAAGGTGCAAATTTTAGTTGGGACCCTGTATATTTTTTCTTGTTCGTAATTAAACTCTTCAACATAGATACACACAGTTCAAATTTCATTGTTAACGGAGTTTATAGCTTGTAAATTTTAAAGCTGCTATCCAACAAAATTAAATTATTAGTGGCATTAAAACATCTAATTCATTTTCAAAGTCGTTTTAGAATAACCGTAATTAAACAGTTGTTTGTTACACCCTTTATCATCTCTTGTTTGGAATAAACCAATTTATCTCTGACAAACAGTGGAATGTTATAAATCGTGAATCTCTTTTCTATAGCCCCCCTTTTATATATAATGGACGTAATAAATAATAGATAGAAATACTTGTAGTACAGTTTCTAGTTGTAGTCATGCACGATTTTACATTAGGAAGATTTAGTAGCTACGAGGTAAACAAAAATACCATTAGGAAGAGAAAGGATACGGAATTCGCATATTATATACAATGGTAGATTTCTTCGTTCACATACTGGGACATATAATTCGTTATTCAATCCTCACTGTTGTCTAATCACTTTTCACACGATTAAAGATGTTAAAAATGAAAAAAAAAACATGATTTGACTAAAACACGTGACTTGGACACCTTATAATATTAACTTTTATTTGGCTTGATATAATAAAATATATAATAAACATACAGAGTGGTCGAAAAGTAATGGTACACATAGTAGAAGTAGATTTATTGCACGATTTAGAAAATCTTACCTAGAAGTGTGCTGGTGCACCGTCTTGCGTAAAATACACATTCCTCTTAAATTTAAGGATAAATTATCAGTAAGAGCATTGAACCCATTTGGTAGAAAATTTAGACGTTAATTTTCATTCAGATTTGGCGGCAATTCTTATGAACTTAAGATACAATTCCAGATTATTCCATACCAAACATTCATGTTGTTTCATCTTGGAAATGACCTTCTACTGCTACATGAGGATTCTTATTCTCCCACATAGGTTTGTTCCTGAAGTTGAAGGAACTCAGGCGCCTAAAGGTAGCTTCACATTTGAATTCTGTTTGAATGAAAAAATTGCAGTCTGGCTAGAAGATCAGCTGGAAATATGTAATGTATGTGTGTGAAATGATATGAATAAATACCTTTGACATAAAATATTATCACAACCAAAGATCTACCTACACTAGCAGCTGCACTAATTTTTCTTGAACTAACTTTTGATGTTTTTTGGATATTTCATTTCACTTGCAAAGGCCTTTTATTTGATACCCATATCAAGGAGGTTGTTGAGAAATGAATATTGCGTCTTCTTACGTCGGCCGCCATTTTCAATTTATTAAAGCTCCACCTAGTCCACTTTATTTTAGTGGTGAAGCCCTTTCTTTTGATACCTAAATCAAGGGGGTAAAGAAAAATATATTCCGTCATCTTGCGTCGTCGTTATATCAAATGTATAACAGCTCCACCTAGCCTACTATATTCTACTTGTGAAGCTCTTTCATTTGATATTCATATCAAAGGGGTTGTTAAGAAAAATATGTTCCGCCATCTTGCTTCGGCCGCCTTTTTGGAGTTATGAAAGGCTAAGCTAGCCTACTGTAGTTTACGTGAAGGCCTTAAACAAGAGGTTTGTTGAGAATGAAATACTCTGCCATATTGCGTCTGCCGCCATTCTGAATTCATACAAGTTCGATGGTACCATAATTGTATTGTCACCGGAACTGAACAAGTTTGCAAAATTTCAAATTGATCGAACAGTCGGAAGTGACTTAAAATTCTATTACAAAATTTGGTTATCAGACAGCTGTGAAGCTAAATAAAATCGTTTAAACAGAGGGGTACTGGTTTCGATTCACTGTTGATGCAATGCAGTGTTTGAGCTGACCTATACCAAACTAGCAGTGTATTGTATTATTGTTTCTTTATGGTCGGTCTATTTCTTCCTCCAGGGTTACATAAATTTCCCTAAACCATGTATTTAGCGCACACGGTTGATTTAGAAGCAAGTAAGAATCTTCATTGGAATCTATTTTGAGAAACAATTTAACATCGTCTGCATACATAAATATATTGCAACTCACTTTCTCACATAGGTCATTTCTGTACACTAAAAATAATACTGGTCTTAGAGTAGAGCCCTGAAGTACACCAGTAGTTGCAAGGAAATTAATAGATTTTGCTCCATTATAATGTACATGCTGGGGGTCTTTCAGAAATATACCTAGAAAGCAAAGACAAAAGTGAACTAGAAAAAACAAAATTACTTAACTTGTACAACACTAAAAAATAATTTCTACTATTGAAGGCATTCAAAAGTTTTGTATAAATTACATCCACCTGTCCACGCTTGTCTAGAGTATCTAAAAAGTATTATGCACTGTATGAGGGATTTGAGATTGCAGATCTCTTTTTCATAAACCCATGTCAAACGGAGAAATATATTACTTTGTAGATGACTATTTATAGGAGTAAAGTATGGTTTTGAAAAATTTCGAAAAGTTAGGCAAGATTGCCATAGGTAGATAGACCTATGGCAATTAGATTATTAATGGCACAACTCTTATGCACTGGATAAATCCTTCTAATTTACCAAACTTTAGGACACACGAATTTTTTAAAATAAGAATAAAAATAATATACAGGGCAGTAATTAAGTACATACAGACTTGGAGACTACTTATCTGGCTTCACTGTTGGTTTTCGTTTTTGTATGTGAAGGACGTAGCCAGCGCGTAAGCTAACTGGAGCAAGTGGCCCTTACGAATTCTGGATGTTCTAAGATGTTCTTCAACGTTTCTGTGACTATAGTTTCGCTGCTTGACAGCATTCTCAGACAGATAAAAATTGAATTTGTACGAAATCATGACAACTACAAATAAAGATCTGTTGCTATGTTATATGATGTTGTGATCAAAATTTTTTTATCAAATTGAAAATAAAATGAAACACAGATGACAGATGAGGCTTTCAAAATGTCTATGTGATGTATGTCAATATTTAACATAAAAATATAACTAGTTGTCATGATTTCGTACTAATTCAATTTTTATCTGTCTGAGCATGCTGTCAAGCAGCGAAACTATAGTCACCGAAACGTTGAAGAACATTCTAGAACATCCATAATTCGTAAGGGCCACTTGCTCCAGTTAGATTACGCGCTGGCTACGTCCTTACCATACAAAAACGAAAACCAACAGTGAAGCCAGAGAAGTAGTCTCCAAGTCTGTATGTAGTATGGACAAGTTTCACCAAGTAAGGGCAACAACAATCAATGAAGTAATTAAGTAATCAGGAATCTGATCATGGCCAAAAAAGACCAGTTTTTAAATTTGTGATAGCCTTGAGAATATGATCCTCGCTAATGTAAAGAGTGTAGGGACTTTAAGGTGCCCAACGTTGTATGGTTTTCCGCTCCTTCCAAAGTGCGAAACGCATGGACGTTCAACTTGCTCAAAGAAAATGCCACAACTCGATTGATGTTAATCTTACAGTATGTATTGAAAACCAGCAGTGTAAAAACTTCTTTAATAACTATAATTAATACGTTAGGGCGAGCAGAAAATATTACCCATAAATAAATAGTCTGACAATAAAACGACATAATGATAAATATATCGATAACTACTAGCACCTAAAATGTTTCTTCTAACTTGCAGTATGAATGAAATGATCCTTTTTTATGAAGAGGGAATTTGAAAAACGTAATTCACTAAATTAAATGGTTTCGCTAATTCCTCCAGAGCAGCTCATGCTTAGCATGTTATGTTTTTACATAATATTGTTCTAGCTATTATATAAATTCATGTTAACAAGTTTTTTGTTGAATAACTGAAATCAGTGTAGCGTTGCATTGTTTGTGTCCTCTTCTTTTACTAACGAACTGTTATTATGTTGTATGCTATTAATTATCACTTTTTTTCTATTCCATTTAAGAAAGAAAATGAAAGTTATGATATAAACTCTTTGGGCGTTTAACACTTCACTCTCTGTTGATCTAAAAAATATCTGTTTATAACACCATTTCAACATATTCCGTTAAATGAATTTATTTGTCACTTGTCATATCTTGATTTAGAGAAGGAAGGGAGTAAAGAAATATTTTTAAATAAAAGCAAACCCATAATAAAAAATTCTGAGTGCAGCAAGTGCGTTATGGCACCGAATTTTCATAGAAATGATTTACGCATTTTTTACGAAAATTATATATTCAACCTTTATAACCCTTTTTTCCTTAGCTTAGAGATCTTGGTACATAGTATGTGCTTTATAATAGAAACGTGTGTACCAAATTTTGTTGCCACAGCTTTTTTATTTCCAAAAGAAAAGCCAAAATATTCCGGGAAAACCTGGTCCGATTTTTCTCGATTACAAAGTTATTCAAGCCATTTATAAAAGGAAGCTACTTACTGAGTTTCATCAAAATCGGGCCTTGTTTTATTCTTATCGATTTATCGGTGCATTATATATATAAACACACACACACACACACACACACACACACACACACACACACACACACAAATATATATATATATATATATATATATATATATATATATATATATATATATATATATATATATATATATATATATATATATATTTGTGTGTGTGTGTGTGTTTATATAATGCACCGATAAATCGACACACTATATATATATATATATATACAGTGTGTCCACGGATTGAGTGTGGGTAAGGTATAAGTGTGTATAAGTGTATAAGTACCCACGGGACGCGCTCGTCTGGTTCACGGACGGATCTGGCGGGGAGCGTGGGACGGGGGCAGGTGTTTACTCGGAAGGACCGAGGGTAAGTATTTCCCTCGGAGCCCATGCAACGGTGTTTCAGGCCGAGATGTACGCCATCCTGCACTGTGTGCGGGAGAACAAGAGGAGGGGCTACACTAACAAGCGGATCCTCATAGCCACAGACAGCCAGGCAGCCGTTAAGGCACTAAGTAGCCCACGGGTAAATTCCTGGCTGGTGAGTGAGTGCCGAGACGAGACGAGCGACCTGGCTGGGCAGAATGAGGTGACCCTCATCTGGGTGCCGGGTCACTCGGGGGTTAAAGGCAATGAAGAAGCTGACAGTCTCGCGAAGAGAGGGTCAGCAGAACCATTTATGGGACCAGAACCGGCTCTGGGCGTGTCAAAGAGCACTGCCAGGGGAGCCATTAAGTCCTGGGTCAGAAACCAACACAAGGTGTACTGGGCGGATTGTCCAGGGCTCAGACATGGGAAGTCAATAATTGACGGCCCCAGTTCAAAGAGAGCTGTGGAGCTGCTAAACCTTAGCAGAGGACAGCTCAGAAACACAACAGGTCTCTTGACGGGACACATGGCCGTCAAGAAACACCTGCATAAAATGGGGCGGTTCAAAGGGGACCTCGCATGCAGACTCTGCGGCGAAGGGGAGGAATCAGCCCAGCACATCTTGTGTGAGTATATAGCTCTGGACCGGAAAAGACAACTGATCTACGGTCACTCTAGACCGGAGACAGAGCAATATAAAACTTCACCCTACCAATCGCTGTGCAGACTAGTTCAAGGCACAGTGATCTTGGAATGGGTGGAGTAAGACTAAGGGTATGCACAATCAACCAAGGGTTGCGGTGCTATCGGGGCGGCAAGGCCGCGGACGAGCCCTGAGGGAACAAAAAAAAAGGTATAAGTGACAAAAGTTTTTGAATTAGATTATGATATTCTTGGAATCGCTCCTGCTTTGTCGTAAACTAAGATGTTGAGGAAATAAACAAAATCAATTAATATACAGGGTGGTTTAGAACTGATTTAATTAAATGTGTTAAGAGTAAACTACCTTCGTTTATAAAGATACCACAAAAAGTTATTAACAAAACTTGTTTAGAATTAAAATTTATGACAAGCTCTCAATTTTCAGCCAGATCAGCCTACTTTGAATTTTCAAGTAATTTATTAGTAAAGTACAAAACGCTTATTGCTAACAAAAATCAAAACGAACAACGAAAAATAAAGATATTATTCAAATGTGCTGCCACCAACCGATACACATAACTCAGCCCGTTTAGTAAATGCTTTGTAGACATTTTGAATATGTTGAATTGGAATACCGTCCATTGCCTCTCTCGACCTCAGTTTCAACAAATCAAGATCGTTGTTTAATGGAGCCGTGTAGACTTTCTGTTTGAGATAGCCCCATAAATAAAAGTCCATTAAGGTAAGATCGGGACTTCTGGGAGGCCAAGGTATTGGCCCATATCGACCAATCCACCGCCCAGAAAATTCGCGATCTAACCATTCTCGAACGATTCCCGTTGCATGTGCTGGGTGGCCGTCATGCTGAAAGTATGATGTTTGTTTATCTTCTAGTGACATGTTATGCAAATGGTCTTGAAGAATATTTTCCAGCATTTCCAGATAACTGTACTGGTTCATATTCCGCTCAAAAAATATGGCCCAGTTATCCCAGTGTAAGAAACAGCACACCACACATTCACTTTTTTATGGCATTGTCTTCTGCAATTAACTCTATAATTTGGATTCTCCATAGACCAATGCCGTGCATTTTGGGAATTTACCACCCCATTAGTGGTGAAAGCGGATTCGTCCGAAAAAATAATACTTCTGCCAAAAGTGTGATTTTGTAGATATTGCTCGCCGTACCATAAACAAAAATCTAATCGTTTTGACTCGTCATTTTCTTCCAAAGTGTCTATAAGTTTTGCTTTGAAAGGTTTCACCTTGTTGGTACGATAAATTTGTTGCAAATGCGATTTGCTAATATTGCCAATTTCTAATGCCCTTCTTCTTAATGATAATTTCGGAAAACGCCTAACAGAATCCATAGCTAATGCAGCTGCAGCATTGTCTTCTTCATTTAGGTCGGATTTTGTCTTCTTAACATTTAAAACACTCCCAGTACGCATAAATTTTGTAACAATTTTTTACACCAGTAGCGGAAACCGAATAATTTGGTCAGCATTCAAGGAATTTTCTTATCACTCCCTGATAAGAATGTTCTTCACCCAAACCATAGCACATAAACACTTTTTGTTCTGTTGTTAACATTTTTAAATACAGAAGCTTGCCGTTCGTGACAAATAAAATTGACGTTTCAATTTTCCAAATATGTAGTATCCCGGGAAACGAACAACAAGGCAGAGCTCAAGTAGCCATACAACTCGCCAATTATTGCTTCGAATGTCCAATTGTGCGTTTACTTTACTTTTTTTATTGGTTGAGATCAAAGCAAACCTATCCCAAGTTTAATTATAGTAAAGTAGTTTCAAATATTTTTAAAGTACACCTAATCACAGAAGCCATCGAACGTCATTTAAATAAAGTCGCAGCTAAAAAATTCATAGTAGGCTGATCTGTTTAAAAATTGAGAGCCTGTCATAAATTTTAATTCTAAACAATTTTTGTTAATAACTTTTTGCGATATCTTCATAAACGAAGGTAGTTTACTCTTAATACATTTCATTACATCAGTTATAAACCACCCTGTATATTAATTGATTTTGTTCATTTTCTCAACATCTCAGTTTAAGACAAAGCAGGAGCGATTCCCAGAATATCATAATCTAATTCGAATTTTTTTTTGTCACCTATATCTTACCCACACTCAATCCGTGACACTATATATATATATATATATATATATATATATATATATATATATATATATATATATATAATATATATACACATATACAGAGTCAGGGATATATTTGGAAAAATGGGAATAACTCAAAAAGTCACAGGGTCATCAAGTTTTAAGTGGGGTTGGATAATAAAAATTTGAAGAAAAAAATTTCCTGTCTCCCAATAAACACACGGCTGTCCTATAACATGCAAAATAATAATAAAAGATATCAAAATAAATGTTCTAAATAAACGTTTGCCGCTGTTTTCAAAGCATAAATCGAATCTTTTTAAAATACGATCGTCTAACATTTGCAAATGTATCTTACCTCACTGTTCTGGGTACACCAAAAATGCGAGCCCTCCGGCCATCTAGGTTATTTGGACGCGTTTTCTAACCTTTTTTTTCCAAGTGACCCTATAAAGTAGTCGCGTGAATGTAAACCAGGCAACCGAGCTGTCCACTCTATTTCTCCCCAGCGCCCAGTAACCGAACTATCTTTGGCAATTTGCGAAATGCAACTATGGGTATGATCTTCTTTTATTTATTTTTTGGCCAAAACAATTTTTCTCGTAAAGCTGGGTATACTAAATTGATGTATTATTTAAGTAGCTTGACGCCCTCGTGGCGCAGGTGGCTAGGTGCCAGCCTGCTAAGCGGGAGGTCCCGGGTTCGATTCCCGGGCGAGCCAAGTTGACTCTGTCTGGAAAATTTAAAAATATATAGAATGATGGGAAAGAATGTGCTAATGGCCTGAGATGCCGCAGCCAATAATATTTAAAAAAAAGCAGCTTGGGACCACTGATAATGACTAAATACTTTTTTCTTCGATTTAATGCAATACTGTATAGTAAGACCTTTTCTAACAACCAGTAATATCGTTCGCGGCATTTTCCAAATTCTGTTAAATTTCAATCGGAAAAAACTTGAATTATAGTTATTCAACAAAAGTAAATTTTGGTACATTGCATTTGTAGTTTAGTGGCAATATATTAGTTACATTTCGTAAAGATCAACTGTTAACTTTCAAATATATATTATTTTCCAGAAGAAAATGTGTAATTTTACATGGAAAAATGGCTCTTGGAACTAGCCAACGAACTTAGGATCAGGACATAATTTTCTAGGGCAACGAAACAAATCGGAAGTCTGTAGGTGACAGAGCTTCGCAAACCATGATGTATATATATATATATATATATATATATATATATATATATATATATATATATATATATATATATATATATATATATATACATATACATATATATACATATATATATATATATATATATATATATATATATATATATATATATATACATATACATATATATACATATATATATATATATATATATATATATATATATATATATATATATATATATATATATATATATATATATATATATATATATATATATACATAAAAAAAATGAGCCTCGGAAATGGGTTCCAAGAGCTCTAATTCGCGCTCATTTAAAAAAAAATCAAAAATTCGAAAGTCGGTATTCTCTATAAGCGAAATTTTCTAAAATCTACTGAAATGCAGAATGTAATGATATTCTTAGAAACACCTTACTAATAATTATTGTAATGGTCATAAGTTTATTTTAATTTTTTTCCTCGGGAGTTGAATCTAGTGATTGAGGCATCTAGTAGCTTTTAGTGAATTTTCTTAGAAAAAATTCACTAATAAGGAGATCTCAACTTTTGAATTTTGAAAAAATTTCTTCAAATGAGCGCGATCTAGGACCCCTAGAACCCATATCCGGGGTCAGTTTCAATTTTTATATGTTTATATATATATATATATATATATATATATATATATATATATATATATATATATATATATATATATATATATATATATATATATATATATATATATATATATATATATATATATATATATATATATATGTATCACACCGATAACAAAAAATAATGGGCCGATTTTGATAAAATTTGGCATGTACTTTTCTTTTGTAAATAGCTTGGATAAGTTCGTTAGTCAGGAAAATCGGACGAGGTTTTCCGGGAAAATTTTGAGTTTTCATTCGAAAAAAATTATTATCTCAAAAAGTAATTAGCCGCTTTTAATAAAATTTGGCATGTACCTCTTTTGTAAATAGTGTTACGTTTTCTCCGGGTTCTGGATAAGTGAGACTTTTTAATTTTAACAAAACAACTTTATTTACACTCTAAATATGGATACAATAAAATTTCTAGAATGTCTCTCTCACAAAACACTTAATTTACTGTCTACAATTACTAATCTGCACACAAGTCTCTACACTGGTACTACAGTAGCTACTCTCTTAACACTTTACACTGCTTCTTCAAGTCACTACCACATTCTCTTACTGAACTGAACTAACTCCGCTGGCTTACTTCCATCTTTATATAGCCGTCGCACCTTCCAGTTCGTTCTCGAGCATTCTATTCCAGAATGTTCCAGGACCTTCTTTTACTAGAAGGTTCTGTGAATACAGATCGGTCCCGTATGTATACAGGGGGATGTATATACAGGTGATCCAAATGTGGTCATCACTCCTATGTTACACAAGAGGTGTTTCTCGTAATATAAGATCTCTCTGCGTATACAGGGTGTAAGGGTTCTCTGCGCATACAGGGTGTGTATACAGGGTGTTCGGAATGTGCAGACCTCAGTTATCCGTTCCGACGGGATACAAGTTGGTAACTTCGTTATTTCTGGTCCTAGAGGGTTGAGACTTCGCCTGAGGGGGGTCACCCCAGGCACCCCCAGGGGGTGGGGAGGCGGTGTTGCCAGATTGTGCAAAAATTCCCAGATGTTGGGGAAATTCTGGAGATGTGGCAACACCGCACCTACGTCTATTGAAGTGCTTTGTAACACTGCCCCCCTCCTTAAGACTGTTCGTCCCGAACAGTATTTACCGGCCGCCAACTTGGGGGTTCGTTGCCCCGATAGGGACTCAACCTCTCTATGTGAACAACTTTGGGTTTAGTTCTTGGAGACAGCTGGATTCTGTAGACTAGGTCGTTAATTTTCTTAGTCACCAAGTATGGCCCTTCCCATGGTTTCTGAAGTTTGGGACTGAGGCCCTTTCTCCTTGTTGGTTGGTACAGCCACACTGCATCACCTTCCTTGAATGTATGGGGTGTTGCTCTGCGATCCAAGCGCATCTTCATCCGGTCACTGCTTAAGAGGAGCCTATCTCTGACACATCTGTGTATAGTGCGCAGTTTTCCTTCTAGGTCGGCGACATACTCAGGTAACGTAGCTAGGTCCGCTATGTCCTCGTTCGGTGGTGGTCTCGTCATGTCGATTGGTAGCCGCATCTCTCTGCCGGTCAACATCATGGATGGAGTGTAGCCGGTAGATTCATGCTGAGAGCTTCTGTAAGCTAGGAGGAACAGAGGAATCAGCTTGTCCCAGGTTCTCTGATTCTCGTCGACAAACATAGCAAGATACTGATTGATGGTCCTGTTATGCCGTTTTTTTTTTGTTCCCTCAGGGCTCGTCCGCGGCCTTGCCGCCCCGATAGCACCGCAACCTGTTATGCCGTTCTACCATGCCGTCTGATTGAGGGTGGAGTGGCGTTGTTCTCGTTTTCTTTATGCCTAGCAAGTCCATTAGGCTCTTCCAGAGCTCTGATTCGAAATTCCGGCCCTGGTCGGTTTGAATCTCCAAGGGTACGCCATGCCGTGATATGAAATTTTCCATCAGGGCTTCTGCTACGGTCGTTGCCTCTTGGTTGGGGATCGGCGCAACTTCAGGCCATTTCGAGAAGTAGTCCATCGCCACCATTATGTATCTGTTCCCAGACTCTGTGATGGGAAAAGGTCCTGCGATGTCTACGGCAACTCTCTCCCACGGTGTACCTGAGATGTACTGCATCATTTTTCCTCTGGATCGGGTCTTTGGTCCTTTCTTTGAAGCACACTGGTCACACCGTTTGCACCATTCTTCCACGCTTCTTCGGCAATTTATCCAATAGAAGCGGTCCCTGACTCTGGCGAGAGTCCTGTTGATCCCAAAGTGGCCTCCACTTCTACTATTGTGTAACTCATGAAGAACACCGTCTATGCACTCACTTGGCACAACAGTCTGGTATATACAGTCTCTACCATCGACAGTTTCCCATTTTCGAGTGATCAAGTCATTATTTAGGCACAAGGAGTCCCACTGTAGCCAGTAGCCTTTAACCTCTGCCCCAAGCCGGGACACATCGTGCCACTCAGGTCTTTTCCCCTTTTCGAGCCATTCTCTAATACTTTTCAAGTCTGGATCTGTCTTCTGTGCGTCTCTGATGTATCCAAGATTTACGTCTAGATCGGTGTTATTCTCCTGTTCCGTCACCAGTTGTTTGATCTGATGAGTTACTTTGTCGATCTCTTTGTTCTCTTGCCTCTCGCAAAATTTACATTCATGCACTGAACATGGTCTTCTTGACAGGCTGTCTGCATTGGCGTGACTTCTTCCTCTTCGATGTTCAATCCGGAAGTCGTAGCTCTGCAGTTTCTCTATCCATCGTGCTATCTGTCCTTCGGGATTTCTAAAGTTCAGAAGCCATTGCAGAGCAGAGTGATCTGACCTCACGCGGAATGTTCTTCCGTACAGGAAGCTGTGGAAATGTTCGATGGATCTTACAACTGCCAGCAGTTCTTTCCGGGTTACACAGTAATTCCTTTCTGCTTTTCCGAACGTTTTGCTGAAGTAGCCTATCACAACTTCTTCTCCGGCTTGGAGCTGCGAGAGTACTGCCCCGATGCCATACTGGGAAGCATCGGTGTCCAGTATGAACAGTCCTTCGTCCTGAGGATAAGCCAGTATAGGAGCAGTGAGAAGACGATGTTTGAGTTCTCTAAAAGACTCTTGGCAATCTGGTGACCAGATGAACTCGGCCTTGTTTTCAGTCAGGCTATGCAGAGGTTTCGCAATGCTGCTGAAGTACTTCACAAAGCGTCGGTAGTAGCTGCAAAGTCCCAGAAAACTTCTGACCTCATGTTTGTTCTTCGGCACAGGCCAGTCTCTTACTGCCTTTATTTTCTCTGGATCAGTTTCTATCCCTTTTTCAGAAACGACATGTCCGAGGAAACTGACTTTCTTCTGGAAGAGGACGCATTTCTTGGGATTGAGTTGCAGATTGGCACCTCTCAGCCTGGAGAAAACTTGCTTCAGATTCGACAGGTGTTCATCGAAAGTCCTTCCAATCACCATGACATCGTCAAGATACACCAGGCATGTTTCCCATGTCAGTCCTCTCAGCACTAACTCCATTAGTCGCTCGAAGGTGGCAGGAGCATTACACAAGCCGAATGGCATGACCTTGAATTGGAACAATCCATTCCCAGTTGAAAAAGCAGACTTCTCCTTATCGTCTTTATGGAGTTCTACTTGCCAGTAACCACTTTTCAAGTCTAATGTAGAGAACCACTTTGATCCGGCCAAAGTGTTCAAAGTGTCGTCGATCCGGGGCAGGGGATAACTGTCTTTCTTGGTGACATCATTCAGCTTCCTATAGTCCACGCAAAATCTCATAGTGCCGTCTTTCTTGGTGACCAAAACTACTGGGGACGACCAAGGACTATTAGACTCCTCGATCACACCATCTTCCAGCATTTCGTTAACCATCGCCTTGATTTCTGATTGCTTGGCAAAAGGCAGTCTTCTCGGCGGCTGTCTAATTGGTCTTGCGTCGCCAGTATTAATTCTGCGTTGCACTAGACTCGTACGACCTGTGATTTTCTCTTGAGCGAAAATATCGGCCTCCTCCAATATGAACTTCAGGGCCATTTCCATCTCCATGTTGTTCAATTGGCCCCATGAATTCTTGAACCGCTCTACTATTTCTACTGGCAGTCTTCTGTCTAATGCAGTGGGTGTCAGGTTTCTTGACAACGTCACTCGGTCAATGGGCTCGCAAGTGGCGATAACCTCACCTTTCTTCAATGTGACTCTGTTAGTTTGCACGTTAGCCACTCTTATGGGTATTGTCTTCTTCGGGTCTACTAAGCATCGTGCGACGAGGGCACCATCATGTCTATCTTTTAGGGGCTCCGCTATGAGAGCAGACATACCATCAAGTTTCTTCTCTAGCCTGGCTCTGACAATCTTCTCACTGTTACCAGGAATCCGTGTATCCTCGTCGACAATAAGTCTCACCCTGGGATTAGCTTCGCCTGCTGTTGGAGATAAATACAACTCTTCGTTACCGATTCTCAAGATCTTATTCTGGAAGTCTACTGAAAGGACATCGAACTCTTCCATTAAATCCAAGCCCATAATAAATTCGTCGACGATTTCTGCGACGACAGCCTTCACCTGCAGCTCGGTACTGCCAAGCTTAATGTAAACAATGGCCTCTCCATGCACGGGTATCCTATCTCCTTTCGCTGTCTCCAACACAGGCTGTTTGTTGGTCGTGAGTGACGACATATTTTGCAACATGTCTGGACGTACAACGGATCTAGTGGCGCCAGTATCGATGGTGAAGCTGCATCGTCTTCCGTCTATGCTGCCAGGTATAACGAGGCTCTCGCGGTAGCGTCGGATAGTGGAGACCCTGACTTTGGGGCATTGGGTCTCGCATGCCACGTGTGCCCACCTACACTGGCGTCAGGTCGTTTTCCATGATGGCGCTCCCTGTTGGTGTATTCTTGTCTTCTGCATGCCACCTGTTGGGTTTGTGAGCACTGCCTACTTATGTGCCCTTTCCTACTACACTTGTAGCATTCTATGTGGGACCAATCTGATTTTGTCTGACGTGCTCTAACCGTTGCAGTGAGCTTGCTTATGGCTTCCTTCATCAACTTGATTTCTCGCCTTAGTTCCTCTGTCGTGTCTGCATGGTCCTCTATCTCCTTCACTTCGCGCAGCCTGTTGCGGCTTGGTTGAGATGCATTCTTCGCTGCTTCAAATTCCAAGCCATAAATTACGCAGTCTGTAAGTGTTTTTAACCTTCCGAGCCTTAAAGCTTGTTGCATTTCATTGTCAAGTACCCCATCGATGAAGGTCTGGACGGTGATCTGGTTGACAAATTCTTCTGGGGCTTGGGGATATGCCAGTCGCACAAGTTTCTCCACTTCGGCACTAAATTCTTGCAGAGTCTCATTTGGCTTCTGGACTCTTGTCTTTAGTTGTGTCTGGTAGACCTGGCTCATGTACTTGTTGCCATATCTCAAATCTAGGGCCTGTATCAATGTTAAGTAGTTTTGCTGTTTCGACTCCGGGATGTTCTGGAGGATTTCTAGGGCTTTACCTCGAAGCGAGAGAATTAGAGCAGTTGCTGCCTGTTGTTCGCTCCACCCATTGCTGAGAGCTGCCGCCTCAAACTGCCTCCTGTACATGGGCCACGATGTTTCTCCGTCAAAAGTCGGCGGCTTCAAGGTTCCATGATGCTGCTGCACGACTGGCATATCTTCTTCCGGACGATTTTGAACTGGGGACATTCCAGTAACTCCTCTTGGTTGAGTTCTATCAGTCTGGCCCATCACCTGTTCTGTCAGTTCTCTATGTCTGATTTCTGTGCCTTTCATAATTATCTTCATTTGTTCTTTCAACCCTTCCACTTCTTCCCATCGTTTATTCAAATCCTCTGTTACATTTTCTACTTTCTTGTCAACTCTTTGATTTCAGCCATCTTGTCGTAGTCAGTCGATCTGGTGTTTACCATTTACAGCTAGCTTGCTTGTTCACTTCTTCACTCACTTATCCCACTTCTGACACCAAATTGTTACGTTTTCTCCGGGTTCTGGATAAGTGAGACTTTTTAATTTTAACAAAACAACTTTATTTACACTCTAAATATGGATACAATAAAATTTCTAGAATGTCTCTCTCACAAAACACTTAATTTACTGTCTACAATTACTAATCTGCACACAAGTCTCTACACTGGTACTACAGTAGCTACTTTCTTAACACTTTACACTGCTTCTTCAAGTCACTACCACATTCTCTTACTGAACTGAACTAACTCCGCTGGCTTACTTCCATCTTTATATAGCCGTCGCACCTTCCAGTTCGTTCTCGAGCACTCTATTCCAGAATGTTCCAGGACCTTCTTTTACTAGAAGGTTCTGTGAATACAGATCGGTCCCGTATGTATACAGGGGGATGTATATACAGGTGATCCAAATGTGGTCATCACTCCTATGTTACACAAGAGGTGTTTCTCGTAATATAAAATCTCTCTGCGTATACAGGGTGTAAGGGTTCTCTGCGCATACAGGGTGTGTATACAGGGTGTTCGGAATGTGCAGACCTCAGTTATCCGTTCCGACGGGGTACAAGTTGGTAACTTCGTTATTTCTGGTCCTAGAGGGTTGAGACTTCGCCTGAGGGGGGTCACCCCAGGCACCCCCAGGGGGTGGGGAGGCGGTGTTGCCAGATTGTGCAAAAATTCCCAGATGTTGGGGAAATTCTGGAGATGTGGCAACACCGCACCTACGTCTATTGAAGTGCTTTGTAACAATAGCTTTGACAAGTTTGTTAGTCAGGAAAATCGGACGAGGTTTTCCGGGAAAATTTTGAGTTTTCATTCGAAAAAAATTTTTATCTCAAAGAATAACACGCCGATTTTGATAAAATTTGGCCTTCGTTTTGTAAAAGGCTTTGACAATTTCGTTAATCAAAAAAATCGGACGAGGTTTTCCAGGAAAATTTTGAGTTTTCATTTGAAAAAAATTTTTATCTTAAAAAATAAAAAATCTATGATAACCAAATTTGGTAGGTAGGTTTACGATATAAAAAGCAAACTATATACCAAAATTTAGATTTCTATGTTACAAGAAAAAAAAGTTATAAAATATTTTGTGCCAGATCATTTCTATGAAAATTCACTACCATAACGCGCTTGCTGCGTCCAGGCTTTTTTGGGGATTTACTTGTCGCTATCATTACTGAAACTACTGAAAAGTTTGTTTTTATTTAAAATAAATGCAAAACAGATTTTTATTTTCCACAAGCCTCAGGTTGGAGTTTAAAATATTACAGTTTACGTAGATTATAGCTCTCATGTTTAGGGAGCTATCCGTAAAACAATCCTAACTCTTCTCTACTCGATAGATAGATACCCGTTCTGTGGTGTTCTTGATAGTTGATTATGAAATCACAAAACACAAATTTTAACTCTACTATAGTAAAAATCCTTATTGCAACCCCATACATCCAAAATTTGCCACCTCAAGCATTTTCAGAAAAATGCAGAATTTGAAAGTATTTAAGAAGAGTAGGTATAGTAACATGTGTTTGGTATCGTGTTCGTATTTCCTATAGCCCTGAATACAGTAAATGTAAAGTCAATCAAGATAACAGAACGTATTCCTCATTCCAAAATACAGTGAAAGTGATAGGTATTTTCCTATTTTTTAGTAGGTGATCTATTTGTTAACAATTTAACATAATGATGAAGTCTCTTCACTAAGTCCCTGAGAATAACTAGCTGTGTGTAGGTAATCTTTTGACAGCATCTCTAGATCCTTATAAGAAAGTGATGATTAGTGAACGAAGTGAATGTTAGTCATGTCTCTCAACACTAATGGAATTAACGACAGATTCTTTAAATTTCTTAAATACGTTCCAGATAAAACTAATTGATGCTCAAGTACACCACTTGAAGACGATAGTAAAACATCTGGTACCTACTTCACATACCTATAATATTTATAAAACAGGATAGAGTTTCAACTATTTTTCGGTCTATTGAATGAATGAATAAATCAATATATCAGCCACAGAAAATACTAGTTATTTCGTTACTACTTGAGGCGTTGCAATATTTCTGAAATCAAGTAAACGTACCCAGAAAAATGACTTCCATAAAATATGCTCGGCATTATCTCTTAAATGGAATCGCAAGAACAAACTACATTTGATTTCACTCACTATCATTTTTTAGTTTTATTCACCCCAGAACATTAATCAGAAAAGGTTGGAATTTAAAAATTAGCTTGTACACATTGTAATGCAGTCTACATCAGACAAACTTCCAGAAACTTTGATACCCGATATAAAGAACACATTTCTACATTTAGAAATAACTACCCTGACAAATCTACATTTGCGAACTAGACAGATAAATAGATACGTTTATTAGCCTTTGATTTAGTACATTATAGACTACAGGCACGTCAGTGTACACTAAAAATGAATACATATAAAAAAGTGAACAAAAAAATATACCCACAAACCAGCCATAAATAACATGACATTGTATACACATACATATAAAACAAACAACAAAAACAAAGATAAAACTATTTAACATAAGACTATTTACCATGATTAAACCTTAACGTCGGTACAAAACAAGCTATTTTATCATTACCATTACTACTCATCGCAACCCCGTATATGGATCGGTAAATTCCTTAATGTTATCAAAGCATTTGTCAATTAGAAACATCTTTAATATATTTTTAAAGGCACCCAATGTATCAACAGTCTTTATTTAATTGGGAAGTATGTTAAAATGCAGGCAACCAGCATAAATTGATGATTTTTTGTACAAATGCGTATAACTTTTTAGGTGGAAAGACACAATTAATTGTATCGAAAGCGCGCGACATGTCAAAAAGTATACCTACCATATAAAGTCACACGTCAAGGCAGTCTGCAACACACTGCGCTATGTTAGTGCAAGCCATCTCAGTGAAAAGACCTGGACGAAAGCCATACTGACTCTGAGACAACACGTTATTTTTGTTTAGAAGGTCCATTATTCTGTTGTGCATTATTATTTACATGATTTTGGAAAACGGACCCAAGATCATTACAGACGGAACATTTTCAACCCGCAATGGATCGTCTTTTTAGTGAATTTTCTTAGAATAGGTTCCCTATGCTGTGGAAATATGCTTAGCACCCCTTCTGGATGCCCAAACCACAAGAAGAATTTCTTGCAAACAGCCCACAAGAAAGTTATGGGACCAAGAGTGAATAGGGGTGCTGGGCGGAGAGGAATATAAAAAGTAAATGTCAGCGGAAAGTGCGAAAGAAACAGCTTGGTTGGACCTCTTTAAGCTGCCTTTATCCCATTTTGCAGCTATACCTCCTTAAAATCCTGTTTACCGCGCACAGAACCTCTATATTCACCGCAGGTCCTGTAACTTTCTTAGGAGTTGCTCCAAACGAAATTGTATTGTTTACATTGTTGTTGTTTATGCATTGAGGGTGATTGTTGGCATGCAGAAGGGGAAGGCGAACCGCCGCGACGCAGGAGCGAACCAAGATTTTCAATTTATGTTTAAATTGTTATCGCATTTCATTTTTTTTTTCCAAAAATGATTTTGAGGTTGCCTTGCTTGTCAGTCTTACATAGTAAGCTGCAATATTTTATCATTTTCAAAAAGTATCGATACAGCAACCGTAAATAAGTGTTGGAAAGGGTCTGGGTGCAGCAAGTATGTTGTGGTAGAAAATTTTCGTAAAAATATTTCAAATCTGATAACTCAATAAATTTCCCATTAAGCTAGAATCTTCAATTTTGAACCATGTAAACGCACCGTGGGTACTAAATTAAAGAAAAATAACATAATGAACTTCGCGGATAACTACAAATTTGTTTTAAAAAACCTTTTTTGTTGTTTATTGTTTGCAAAAACTGGATGGGTTGACTAAAACAAAACCATCCAAGTAATTAATAGGGAAAAATACCTTCCATATTTATAATTTGACAGGTACATTCCCTTTGTAAATAATTATTTTTTTTCTGAAAAACTTTTGTAACTAATGAAATTGGTAACACAATTTTTTTAAGACACTTGTAGTACATACATATTATATCTTAAGACCACATTTTAATTTTTTAGCTCCATATAAAATATAATTTTTTTCAAATAATCGCTAACTGGGACTCTAAAACCGATCTCCAAGGTCCATTTTAATTTAAAGAAGTAGTTTTAATAATATATCTTACTAATAGTGTACAATTCTTACACTGTAACGCACTTGCTGCGCCCCTAACTTTTTTTTACAACTTTTCATACACATAAAAAGTTATGATACGACGTTTTTGCCAATAGATAAGAGAGTCTCATTAAAGTGACACATTCTGAGAGGTTTTCTTTTATATTATTCGTAAAAAAAATCGAGATGCCATATACAGAGCACTCTCAAATAGTGCTGAATTTGAAAAAAATTTGAATTTTATGTACTTATTCTTTAATCGACTCTTTTGTAAAAAATAGTTAGTTTTCGCAAAAATTTTTTTGTGTTTCCGTAGAAATCATTGTTCTTAGGATTTTTGTGACATTTTGGTAATTAATAATAAATGTTTAATAAATTGTTGTAAAAAAAATTATTATTGCTTGCAAATTTTCAAGCAAATTTTTTTTGGGAGTCTCTTAGAAAAGCTTTTCGCGAATACATATATGGTAGGTGGGTGAATAGATTGAAGAGGTTCGTTGACCAGGAAAATCGGACCAGTTTTTTCGGGAGCATTTAAAGTTTACTTTCGGACTTTTTTTTACTTTTTCAAACAATAAAGTTATTTTGATGAAATATGGTACATTGTGTCTACTATATAGGTTATAACCAAATTTGATGCCTGCTTTCATAAAAAAGACATACTTGCTATTAAAAACATTTTTACTAAAATTCATTACTATAACGTATTTGCTGCATGCAGATTTTTTTAAATAGTTTTTGCTTGTCATTAAAGAATAGTTTAAATGTTTAATTTAATTCAAAGATGGGGGGGGGGCGTCTTTCTATTAACACATTTTTTAGTTTAGTTTTCCCCAAATTACTCTAAAAAAAATTATTTAGATGATAATTGCAGTTGTAGAGCCTTCTTCTCTGGCTTCACGAGTGCTTGTTCACTTATCTGCAGCTGGTTAATGACATTAATGAATGCGTATCAATAAATCCAATTTTCAGCTGCCTGACGTGCCGAAAAAAGCGAAACGGTTGCAGAAAAGCAAAACAAGCACTTGTGAAGCCAATGCAAAAGTATCTACATCTGTATTTAGCATAGAAAGGTTCAATCAAGTAAGGGCAACAACAATTAATAAAATTATTTAGATTACAACAAAATGATGTTTTAGTTTCTTTTTAATAAGTCAAAAGTTGCATCCATAGCGTACTTGCTGCGTCAGAATTTTGATTAACTTTACCAAAACTGTTATTGTTCGTATAAAGGTCACCATAATATTCCAAAACAAACAGTTTATAGTTTAATCTAATAAATTCAAAATAGACTGCAACGCTAGTAAAAATGATCGGTTGAAATGTTGCAAGCTGTCTCCGACCGGAAGTACCAAACGGTCAACTCTATCGACAGGTGCTTGCTTCCATTACTGCTTATATATAACCGAAACCTATTGTTGGAAATTAATTATGCTTTAGGTAGATTTAGTTTTCACTTCATAGATTGCTACAGATATGTTAAAACTTTTAAATATCCAAAATAACTCTACGTATAAACTGTACAAAATACAGTAAAACGTGCTAGTGATCAGGCAAGTGCGTTATGGTTCATAAAATTGGACAATTGTAAAAAAAAAGTCTGGACGCAACAAGTGCGCTATGGTAGTGAAATTTCATAAAAATGATTTTAATGGCAAATATGTCTTTTTCAAATAAAAGGAATGGAATTTGGTATAACCTACATATAATAGAAACAATGTACCTTATTTCATCAAAATAACTTTATTGTTTGAAAAAGTACATCAATTTTCCGAAAAAAAAACTTAAAATGTTTCCGAAAAAACTGATCCGATTTTCCTGCGCAACGAACCTCTTCAAGCTGTTTACACACCTGCTAAAATATAATTATCCACAAAAACCTTCTTGGCAAAAATTTAAAAAAAATGTGCATGAAAATTTGCAGACAATTTCTCTACAAAAATTGGTTAAACTAATGTTACACGAAAATTTGTTAAACAATTATTTTCCCCATATATATATATATATATATATATATATATATATATATATATATATATATATATATATATATATATATATATATAACTTATATATAAATTATTATTATTATTACCATCAACACGAAAAATCTTCACAAAATGATTTCTTCAAGAACACAAAAATAATTTTACATAATATTTTTTACACGAAAATTTGCAGAAAATACATAATATTCAAATTACATATATACCTAATATGTATTTAAATTTTCGTGTGTCATTCACATTTTATAATATAAAGCCGCGTAACAAATTTGCTTGCCATAGCTTTGTTATTTGCAGAGGTATAAACATTTTCCAGGAAAAAGTGGTACGATTTTCCTAACCAACTTAACCAAGCCACTTCTAAAGGAAGGTGCTCACCAAATATGATCACAGTCGGCCTATCACTTTCTGAGTTATCGGTGTGATATATGTCAATTTATATATATATATATATATATATATATATATATATATATATATATATATATATATATATATATATATATATATCGAAATGTGTTGTAGGGATCCCAGTTCGCGTTCATTTGAAGCCATTTTTTCCAAATGCAAAAGTCGCGATCTCCTGATGTTAGTGAAGTTTTTAAAGAAAATTCACTAAAAAACCTAATACCAAAATGACTATGGAAACAAAAGAAAAATCGCAAAGATAAAATATTATGTTCAATGAAAATTTACTAATATCCTTCATAAACGTAACGTTCAATTACTTCATTAAATTTGTAGTTATTTTTTTAGGAACTGAAAGACGGAAGTTCAATATTCAGTATAAACTTATGAACGCATCGATATACATCTGTTCGACTATAGAGTAATATGTGTTTTACATTGACATATTAATATATTAACCGTCAGCTCAAACCTGGCACTGGGAATCCTACTGTCTAATTAGAACAAAGCATTGTTTAATCTATTTGTAACACATATTATACATACATTTTACCTTTCTGCTCTCCTTCTTTATATGAACTTTAACTACGCCAAATCAAACATTGCTCTGTGCAACCAATGTGCTTAAGGGGTAGGTACAAAGCTTTTTTCTTAATGTATTATAACTCTATAATTGAAACTACTGCCAAAGCATCAGAGTAAGGGTCTATTTGAAATTCATTTTTTGCAAGTATTTAGGTAAAATAAAGGACAATGACGGCTGAAGCTAAAATTTAAGGCTTATAGAACACACTTCTTCTTTCTATAGAAGCCGTATTAGATTTACGTTCTTTATCTAGAACATGTCAATTTTGACGTTTCGAATCGCGACTTTGACGTTTTAAGAAGATAAACTATAATGCCTATAACGTTTTTTTCTTCTAACGTAGAGATCCAAATTTTGGTACATGGTTTGCTTTTTAGGGCATAAACCCACGTACCAGATTTGGTTGCCATAGCTTTGTTATTTCCAGAAAACACAGAATTTTCAACGAGAAACTAGTCCGATTTTCCTGGCTAACGAACTAATCAAAGTCACTTGCGAAAGGAAGGTACTCACTAAATTTTTTGCACTCATTTGAAGAAATTTTTTCAAAATTCAAATGTCGCTTCTCCTCATTAGTGAACTTTTTAAAGAGAATTTACCAATAATGCTGCAAATTAAATCATAACTTACACATAGCTGTGATAATCTATTTTCCTCAGAAAGGCATTCTCATGAAATGAATTTGGGGTCCATGACTTGACCACAAAGAAAATATTCGTATTTCTGTACCCATAAACTTATTGATAAAATTGAAAGTTTTCTAATAAATAATTCCTAAAGCGTTATGTTACTCGAGTTTTCATAAAAAAATGACATTTTTCATCAAATCACCCCTCATTTATCCCCTACTCCCTGAAGCGATCTTACCCAAAAACAATTCGAGGCGCTCTTTTGTCGGGTGCTTACTGGATACCAAATTTGAAGATATCTCAAGTCGTTCGAAAGTTATTGTGCCTACTAACATACAGACATACAGGACGACAGACCGACCGACCGACAAACAACAAAATTTTCGTTCCAGAATCAAGTTTTCTATATGTTTCGAGACTTTTTACGCCGTTTTAGCACTGTCACCTATATTCCACCCCCACACATTCAACCACAAATTTAATTGCAGCACAGAATACCAGATGTTTGATGAAATTGAAAGTATTCTAATAAACAAACCCTAAAACGTTATATTACTTGAGTTTTAACGAAATTTTCACCAACGCATGCCCCATTCATCCCCTACCCCCTGGAACGATTTTACCCAAAAACAATTCGAACCGTTTGTTTGTTCGGTGCTAACTGTAGCAAGTGCGTTATGGTAGAGATTTTTTATTAAATGCTTTAAATTTGAATAGCTCAATTTGCTATTAACCTATGAGGTTCGTTGGCCAGGAAACTAGTTTTTTCAGGAACATTTTAAGTTTATTTTCGAAACATTTTTGTACATTTTCAAACTATAGAGCTATTTTGATGATATATGGTACATTGTTTCTACTATATAGGCCATACTGGTAACCACATTTGATGCCTGCTTTCTTTACAAAAAAAGACATATTTGCTATTTAAAACATTTTAATGAAAATTCACTAGCATAACGCACTTGCTGCGTCCAGACTTCTAGTATTTGGCTTTGAATAAGAGCTCATTCAGCCACTCTCCAGATACTCAATTTTATCCAGCAATATTTATCAATCACAAGTGTGTTATACTCCAATAAGCAAGGATAATGTGGAAATTTTTCGTATATATTCAAGAAGGCTAACAATTAGGTATTTTACTCACCCCCTGGCATGATAATAATACTAGTAGGTATAACTTTTTGGGTCTAACTTAAATCTGAAGAATTTAAAAAGAAATTAGAACTCAGTGCGTTCAACTCTAGGCTAAATCTCTCTCAGGTCTAGGGTGGAACACACTGAGACCTTAGAGACCATATCCAGCGAGATTTGGGGGGTAGACAGATTGAGGTCCCGTAATAGAGCTGCAACAACCCAACCTATGAGTGAAGATTGGAACTTGTGATGAGCACTGATAAGTACAATTTGGAGAACCCAATTCATCACAATACAGTTTTTAGACCTGACGGTCGTTTCGCTAACAAAGTTAGCATCATCAGAGGGATGGATAAACTTTCCTCATTTTCATTTTTATTCATTCATTTTTTTCATTCATTTTATTCATTCATTTTATTCACCCCTCTGATGACGCTTACTTTGTTAGCGAAACGTTCGTCAGGTCTAAAAACTGTATTGTGATGAAATGAGTTCTCCAAATTGTACTTAACCCAACCAATCCTTATCCACCCCTCTTCCAGGTAATTAGCCTTGAAGGTGGGTTCTAGAGATGCTAATTTGCGCGTATTTGAAGACATTTTTTTTAATTTCTCGCGGTCTCGTCATTTAAAGAATTTTTTTCTACGTAAATTCGCTAAATATTGAAAACACGTCAGCCGGTGGATATAAAATCTATATTTTTGCCCATTTCAATTAGCCTTCTTCTCTATTTGTAATGCCATGGTTGCAAGTGAGTTAGTACTAGTTTATATTATTTTCTTATTTATTTTGAGAGGCCGCCAATCTCATCCTTTAAGTTCAGTTCTTGAAAGTAATTTTCTTCCATATTTTTAATCACTTACGTTTTACAAATGACTAATGATACAGTTTTCTGTAGAGGCTGAGTATCAATAGGTATCAGTATAATTTATTACTTCACTTAAAATTGTCCATAACGACATTGTAAGATAATCTAGATCATGGCCAAGCGATGAAGCTTGAATTAACAATGAGATATTATGTTCCCATCGATATCTTTTTTATTGTATTGGCTTAACTGGAGTTCTTTCGTCAGACAGTTAGTTACTCACAGACAATTATTAAACAATTCAGGCGAAAGTTTGTGCAGTGTCACCTGCCTACAGAGGGTAATTTAAACTTAATGGCCTATTAACTGTAAAAAAAAACATATTCGAATTAAAAAAAATTGGTTACAGTTTTCTAGGGTAGTCTTTCTACCAGAAGTAGACATAAAGTTACTTATATTCTCACTAAACCTATTCATTCTGTTACATATCATGATTCAACGTTTAATTTAAATTTATGTTACTAAATTTTTCATTATTATTAGTGAATTTTCTTTAAAAAATTCACTAATGACGACTTTTGAATTTTGAAAAAATTTCTTTAAAGAGCGCGAACTAGGCCCCCTAGAACCCATATGCAGGGTGAGTTTCAGTTTTTATATGTATATGTATATATATATATATATATATATATATATATATATATATATATATATATATATATATATATATATATATATATATATATATGTATGTATGTATGTATCACATCGATAACTCAAAAAGTAATGGGCCGAAGTTCGTTATCCAGGAAAATCGGTCAAGGTTTTCCCCGAAAATTTTGTATTTTCTTTCGAAACAAATTATATCTCCGGAAATAACAAACTAAGAGCAACCAAGTTTAGTACGCTGATTTCTGTCATAAAGAGTATCCTATGTACCAAAATTCATATTTCTGTGTTAAAAGACAAAAAAGTTAAAAAGTCAAAATTCTTATTTATGGTAAGAGTACGAATGTGAGTGAAAAATACGACACGAAATGACTAACAAGCTCCTAGATCTGTGTCTAAGTCGTTATTTTCGTTAAAATTGAGCAAAAATCCATTGTAAATAAATAAAATTCGGTATAAATAGTAAATACGTTAGACAATTAACATACTACCGGATATACATGCTAGTACATACATCAGTTTGTCATGTCGACCGTGGACGAGTGGGCTAAGGCGTCTACATCAGAAAGTCGAATCCTATATGACGAGTTCTAATCCCAGTTAGTGATTTCACTTTTTATCAATTTTTTAAGTCTCATTACATTTTACCGTTATCGGCTTTACAAGCGCTTGTTTTAGTCAATTTTCTTTAACAAAATCACTAATGAGGAGACCCAGACTTTTGAATTTTGAAGAAATTTCTTTAAATGAGCGCGAACTAGGCCCCCTAGAACCCACACCCAGGGCCCAGGGTCAGTTTAAATAAATAAATAAATATATATATATATGTATCACACCGATAACTCTAAAAATAATGGGCCGATTTTGATCAAATTTGCTAAGTACTTTTTTCTTTGTATGTGGCTTGGATAAGTTCGTTGGCCAGTTAAATTGGCCCAGGTTTTCCCGGAAAATTTTGTGTTTTCTTTCGGGAAAAATGTATATCTCCGGAAATAACAAAGTAAGGGCAACCAGATTTGGTACGCGTGTTTGTATTACAAAGGATAAAGAACTTACCAAAATTTAGCTCGGTAGTGATAAAGACAAAAGTCATTTAAAGGGAAAAAATTAGGGTTTTCCTCAAAACGTCAAAGTCGCGATTTTAAACGTCAAAATTGGCAACATTTAGGCAAAGAACCTGTAAGAAATACGCATTATGTAAAGAGTGTTTTGCAAACCCTTAAGTTTCAGCTTCAACCATCATTGCCCTGCATGCTTTGGCAGTAGTTTTAGTTAAGTTTATGGTTTAACAGTTTATAATTTTTAGCTAATTTTCGTAGAAACAATTCGTTAATGAGGAGACCGCGACTTTTGAGTTCTAAAAAGATTTCTTCAAATGAGCGCAAACTAGGCCCCCTAGAATCCATATCTGGGTTCACTTTCAGTTTTTATCTGTTTACATATATACAGGGTGACGCATTTCTACGGCAAAGCTCAATATAATTGTTATTATGCAAGATACGAGAAAAAATTGTAATGTTACTTATAGGGTGTCTTGAGCTGCATCTTATAAAATTATTTTGACAATCACAGGCTGGCCCATAAGTCGTTGGTGATACTTACAATTTTTTTGAACATTCCTTATTGCATTTTTGCATTTTTCATAGAAAAATGATCCATGTTTGTAAAGAAAGCGAGACGCAGTAAGTGCCTTTTGGTAGCGAATTTTCATTAAATGCTTCAAAATTCGATAACTCAATTTGCTATTAACCTAAGGTTCGTCGGCTAGGAAATGAGTTTTCTTGGAAACATTTAAAGTTTATTTTCGGAAAATTTTTGTACATTTTCAAACAATAAGTTATTTTTATAAAATATGGTACATTGTTTCTCCTATATAGGTTATACCGGTGACCAAATTGATGCATACTTGCATTAAAGATACATAATTGCTATTAAAAACATTTTTATGAAAATTCACTTCCATAACGCACTTGCTGCGTCCAGACTTTTTATGTAACAGCGTCAGTGGTCCAGTGGTGAGAACGTGTGTCTCTAAAGCTAAGGGTCGTGGGTTTGATTCGCAGTAGAAGCATCATTTTACTTTTTAGTACTCACTGTAGTCTTGTTAGTGAATTTTCTTTAAAAAAAATCACTTACGGGGAGATCGCGACTATTGAATTTTGAAACATTTTTTTCAAATGAGCGCGAGCTAGGCCCACTAGAACACATATCTAGGGTCAGTTTCATTTTTTATATGCGGTGTGTGTGTATGCGTGTGTGTGTCACAACGATAACTTAACAAATAAAAGACCGATCTTGATAACATTTGGTGATTACCTTCCTTTTGCAAGTGGCTTGCATTAGTTTGTTAGACAGGAAAATCAGACCAGTTTCTCCCGGAAAATATTGTGTTTTCTTTCGGATTTTTTTTATATTTTCGGAAATAACAAAGTTATGACATCCGAATTAGGTTTTATACCATAAAAAATAAACTATATACCTAAATTTAGATTTCTAAGTTAAAAGGAAAAAAGTTATATCTGGTGCTCTGGAGGCCAAAGGACACTACAAGACGAAAAATGTTTGTACGATAAACACAATTGATGTAATTTTATATACAAAAATTTTGGGGCGCGTTATGGTAAACAATTTTCATTAAACGCTTCAAATTTGTATAACTCAATTTTCTATAAACCTAGAAAGTTGAATTTTGGCATGCAGTAGGGTATTTACAAGGGCAACATATTGACCAACTTTCATCAAAATAACTTTGTTATTTTTGAGATACGTAATTTGTTATTAGTGCATTTTCTTTAAAGTATCACTAATGAGGAGATCGCGACTGTTTATATATATATATATATATATATATATATATATATATATATATATATATATATATATATATATATATATATATATTTATATATATATATATATATATATATATATATATATATATATATATATATATATATATATATATATATATATATATATATATATATATACATATACATATATGTTAGACCGATAACTCTAAAAATAATGGGCCGATTTTGATAGAATTTTGTGAGTACCTTCCTTTTGTAAGAGGCTTGGATGAGTTCGTTACCTAGAAAAATCGGACTCTTGGGAAATAACGAATTCAGGGCAACCAAGTTTGGTACGCGGATTTATATCATTAAAAATGTACAAAAGTTTAGATCTGTAAGTTAAAAGAGGAAAAAGTTATAGGGATTTAAAGAAAAACCATTTGGGGTTTTCGTCCTAAACCGTAAAAGTCGCGATTTGAAACGTCAAAATTGGCAATATTTAGGCAAAAACGCTAAAACCAATACGGGTTATGCAGAGAAACTGTCGGAAGAAGAGTGTTTTATCCTAAAGGTTCAACAGTCATTGTCCGTCATTTTACTAAAATATTTCCAGAAAATTCATTTCAAATAGACCCTTTTTCTGATGTTTTGGCAATAGTTTTAATTATAGAGTTTATGGTTTAATGGTGTACCTATTTTTTTTTTTTTTTTGTTCCCTCAGGGCTCGTCCGCGGCCTTGCCGCCCCGATAGCACCGCAACCCTTGGTTGATTGTGCATACCCCTAGTCTTACTCCACCCATTCCAAAATCACTGTGCCTTGAACTAGTCTGCACAGCGATTGGTAGGGTGAAGTTTTATATTGCTCTGTCTCCGGTCTAGAGTGACCGTAGATCAGTTGTCTTTTCCGGTCCAGAGCTATACACTCGCACAAGATGTGCTGGGCTGATTCCTCCCCCTCGCCGCAGAGTCTGCATGCGAGGTCCCCTTCGAACCGCCCCATTTTATGTAGGTGTTTCTTGACGGCCATGTGTCCCGTCAAGAGACCTGTTGTGTTTCTGAGCTGTCCTCTGCTAAGGTTTAGCAGCTCCACAGCTCTCTTTGAACTGGGTCCGTCAATTATTGACTTCCCATGTCTGAGCCCTGGACAGTCCGCCCAGTACACCTTGTGTTGGTTTCTGACCCAGGACTTAATGGCTCCCCTGGCAGTGCTCTTTGACACGCCCAGAGCCGGTTCTGGTCCCATAAATGGTTCTGCTGACCCCCTCTTTGCGAGACTGTCAGCTTCTTCATTGCCTTTGACCCCCGAGTGACCCGGCACCCAGATGAGGGTCACCTCATTCTGCCCAGCCAGGTCGCTCGTCTCGTCTCGGCACTCACTCACCAGCCAGGAATTTACCCGTGGGCTACTTAGTGCCTTAAGGGCTGCCTGGCTGTCTGTGGCTATGAGGATCCGCTTGTTGGTGTAGCCCCTCCTCTTGTTCTCCCGCACACAGTGCAGGATGGCGTACATCTCGGCCTGAAACACCGTTGCATGGGCTCCGAGGGAAATACTGTGACTTACCCTCGGTCCTTCCGAGTAAACACCTGCCCCCGTCCCACGCTCCCCGCCAGATCCGTCCGTGAACCAGACGAGCGCGTCCCGTGGTATGCCCGGTGTCTCCTCCCGCCATGCCCCGCGATC
Organism: Tillus elongatus; assembly: GCA_964006375.1. NCBI lineage: Eukaryota > Metazoa > Arthropoda > Insecta > Coleoptera > Cleridae > Tillus > Tillus elongatus. Next base: position 65,529,871 of record OZ023267.1, on the reverse strand, counting down.
AGGGATTTCCACTGTGAAGTTGTTTTCCCTGCACATTCGCGGGCTCGCGAAGTCTGACCTCATTTCAAGCATGGGTTCCTTCACGATCTCCTGAATTTTGCAGTGGCCCCTGAAGCCTGGGTTGATCTTCAGTCTACCATTGCAGGCTAGTCTGTATAGTCCTAGCCTGGCCTCTCCCATAATAACGAAGTGTAGGGGGGGTAGATCCAGCAACACCTCCATGGCGGCTGTTGGGGTTGAAGACATGGCCCCTGTGATGCCTAGGCAAGCCATCCTTTGGATCTTGCCTAGTTTTTGTTTGGCACTGGATTGTGTCACCTTAGGCCACCAGACCAGTGCCGCATATGTTAACGATGGTCTGACCACCCTTGTGTACAGCCAGTGGGCCATACTAGGTCTTAGTCCCCACGTTTTTCCATATAGCCGCCTAGTGACGGCTAAGGTCATGACTGCCTTACGCAGTATTTTTCCAATGTGACCATTCCAGGTTAGCTTAGAGTCCAATACGACCCCAAGATATTTTACCTCCCTGGCCATTGGAACGCTCCTACCGTATAGAGTGAGAGTTCTGTGGCTTTCACACTTCCTCCTCCTCGTAAACGGCACGACGGTTGCTTTCTCGGGGCTCACCCCGAGCCCTTGATCAACCGTCCACCCTTCCACCACTTTCAGTGCAGTCTGCATACGCTCCCACACTGCCTGTGTGACCTTTCCTCGGACTATGATGACAATGTCGTCCGCATAGCCCTGTACCTCATACCCCCCTCCCGAGAGCCTCCCCAGCAGGCCGTCCACGACTAGACACCAGAGCAAGGGAGACAGAACGCTCCCCTGCGGACACCCCGCCGCGACCCCCGCCAGCAGAGTCCCTCCCGCGAGTGAGGTGAACACCGCCCTGTCCCTGAGCATGGAACCGATCCACCTGCAGCAGGTCTCCTCTATTCCACGCTCCCGGGCAGCTGCCAGAACCGATCCGAACGAGGTGTTGCTAAAGGCCCCCTCTATGTCTAGGAAGGCCCCCAGCGCCACCTCCTTGTTCTCCAGCGTATTCTCCAGTTTCAGCACCAGTTGGTGCAGTGCTGTTTCTGTTGAGAATCCTGCTCTGTATGCATATTGTCCGCAGTGTAGAGGATATGCTTCCAGTACACCGCCCCTAATGTGCCGGTCGAGCAGTTTTTCCACTGTTTTCAGCAAGAAGGACATGAGACTTATTGGCCTCAGGGACTTTGCCTGGTCTGTTGGACGCCCAGGTTTAGGAATAAATACAACCCTGGCCAGTCTCCATGCCCTCGGAATGTACCCCAGAGCCAGGCTGGCCCTCATAATGAGGGTAAGCACCGGCGCCAGTATATCTATCCCCTGTTGGAGCATGATGGGCATTATTCCATCAAATCCCGGCGATTTGTATGGCTTAAAGCTGTTAATGGCCCATCTGATTTTGCTCCAGGTAACCACCTCTTTAGCGACTATGGTGTACCTATACTTGTTAGAGAATTTTCGTAGAAAAAATTCGCCACTGAGGAGACCGCGACTTTTGAATTTTGAAAAGATCTCTTTAAATGAGCGGGAACTAGGCCCCCTAGAACCCACACCCGGGGTCTGTTTCATTTTTTATCTGTTGTCATATATACAGGCTGACGCATTTCTACGGTATAGCAGTAATATATCCATTATTATAAAAGATACGAGAAAAAATTCTATACGTTATTTATAGGGTGTCTTGAGCTGCACCTTGTAAAATTATTTTGGCGATCACAGGTGGCCCAAAAGTCGTTGGTGATAAAAAGTTTCTTTTTTCAATGAAACACACCTTATATTGTTTCATTTTTTGCATTTTTTTATCGAACTACAATGCTGTTTGTAGCAAAAAAAGTGATAGCGTTAATCGTTTTTGAGTTAATTTAACTCTTTTTCAACTGTTAACATTTTTGGCTCATATCAAAAATTATGATACGGCGTTTATACCAATAGAGAGACTGAAAAATCGGGATGCCGTATTCAGAGCTCTCTCAAATAGTGACTAAATTTAAACCGTCGTAACTCATTTGTTTCAAATTGAACCACTCCATATATCTACAGACTTTAGTTTTGGAAATTTTTGTGCATTTTCTTTTTTTCAGTGTTAATTACAGATTAGGTATATAATATGAATTTTATGTAATCTTTAGGTAAATTTTTTGTAAAAAGACAGCTAGTTTTCGCAGACATTTTTTTGTTACCGTAGAAATCATTGTTCGTTAGATTTTTGTGACATTTTGGTAGTAAATGTTTAATAAGTGATTGTAAAAAAATGTTTTCGGATTTTCGTGAAAAAATTGTTTGTAAATTTTCATGCAAGTTTTTTTTTGTTTCGTCGGAAAGCTTCTTGTGAATAATTATATTTTGCCAGGTGGGTAAAAAGCTTGAGAAGGTTCGTTTGCAGGAAAATCGGACCAGTTTTTTCGGGAACATTTTAAGTTTGTTTTCGGAAAATTATTTTACTTTTTCAAACAATAAAGTTATTTTAATGAAAGATGGTACATTGTTTCTACTATATAGGTTTCACTGGTAACGAAATTTGATTCCCGTTTTCATAAAAAAAGACATATTTGCTATTAAAAAACATTTTATTGAAAATTCACGGGTATAACGCACTTTCTGCTTCTAGGCTTTTTTTAGATTCTATAAATAAAAATAAATAACAAGTCCTCCTAACAGCCCCATGACTCAACTATTAACACTTGCTCTTTCAACAGAAGAGTTGAAGAACCCATCAACGATGTTTGTCAAGCGACTGGAAGGATGGCATACGTGGGGAGGTTTGTAATATTCTTTTGATACGGCCAGACCACGATGCCATGTAAAGGAGATAAGAACCAAGTTAGTCAAATTATGCATTACAAAATAGCTATACTACACCTAGGCACGGGATTTTATCCGGTGCCCTATCGCTGAATACGTCATCTGACACATCTGCATAATATGCAAATGCAGCTCTCAGCTATGTGAACTATGTTCTTGTTATTTTTTGTGTTTTTTGTGTTTTTGTTTTGTTTTTGGATACATAAGTGGAGAATGCTACATGCACACCTCATTCAGAACACCCTAGTCTGTGGGATATCGAGGTAGTGTGGAACTCCTACCCATAAGAGAGCAGGTCCGGTCCAGTGTAGTTCATTGTTAAAATTGTTATCTTAGTAATCAATGTCTCTTTCTTATAAGGCATATTTAATAACGAGACCCGTTTTTCCAAAGTAGGTAATGGAATTTTAGCTACAGGGATTTTCGACTAAACAGTCGGGGTTTGTCTGTACACCTTTGTAGAGGACGCTGTTCGCAAGTGCTTATCAACTAACATATAAGTAGTAGTTCTAATTTTTATTCGCTTAGTTTATTAATTCCTCTGATGACGCTAAGTTTGTTAGCGAAACGATCGTCAGGTCTAAAAATTGTATTGTGATGAATTGGGTTACCTAAATTTTACTTATCAATGCTCATCACAGGTTCCAATCTTCACTCATTTATATTTGTTGTTCTTATTTAGCTAATGTGGGATTTTTGAATGGTAGTTTCTCAATGCAAAATGTGTTTCTTAAACTTGCCGAAATGTAAAGGTCAAATCAAACATTGAACTAAAACCGTTCAATAAATTCTTAGCTCTGGTGTTAAGTTTGTTTGTACTAAAAATAAAATTGGTGAGATTGATAATTTTTGATATTAACCGTACTTTATAATAAAATGTGCAAAATAAGGAGTCTGTAGGATATTGTTAATGGCCTGCTTTGACATCAGGTCATAAATGTATTGTAAACGACTAAAAATAACTGGAAAAGAAAATAATATACCTAACGTTACTCCCACTATGCCGCAGTTTGTATATTTTATTGACAATCATTTTAAATATAGACATGTAATTAATTTTATGTCGGTTTTAAGATATTTGGTGGAGATACCTACACGAAACAAGTTCCTTTATTCTTAAAATAATATTTATTTTTTATAACAAGTGAATGTAAGTTTTTGCTCTGTTTTTATATGTAATGTTAGCTCATATTTTATTAATATTAATATTAATAATTGTGTTAACCGAATCTACTTAATTACAGGGTAAAATGTAAATAATAAGTAAACTATATTGCAAACAAGAAAATTAAAAACTACACCTACGATAATGAATGGGCCATACGTCAATTTATCAAAATGCAACGGTTTAGTAGTAGTTTGCCTCCTTAAAAAATTATGGACCTTCACAAAAAATCCTCCATTTTTCACAATAATTTCCTTGGTTTGGGTAGCTTTCGGGGGAGGCAAATAATGATATGAATTCAAGTCAGGCACAATACACAAAAGGCGCTGTCAGGGCCTACATATTACATTTTATCGCTGATATCTTTTTTATGAATGTTGGTTGGTTGAATGACGCTGTTTTTTTACGAAAATTATATATGCCGCAAGAAAAAACAACATATTTTCTGTAATATTTAATAGATTTTGTTTACAATACAAAAATTTTTGTCCTGTTCCCTTGTGTGACCTCACCGGCGTTTCAATTGTGGTTGCAATTGCTTTGTGATTTTCGGAGATACAAAAACTTTCCAAAAGGAACCCCAAAATTTTCCCTGAAAAAACTAGTCTAATTTTCCTGACTAACTCACTTATCCAAGCCACTTACAAATGGAAGGTACCTACCAGATTTTATCAAAATCGGCCCATTATTTTTCTAATTATCTGTTATATATATATATATATATATATATATATATATATATATATATATATATATATATATATATATATATATATATATATATATATTCCATGTCACCGTTAAAGTCCGCATCGCATATGGGAATTTTTTTTATTACATCTTTACGTAAATTTAGAGTTCAGGGACAGTTTGTGCTGTGCAAATATGTAATAAAAAATTAGGTTGACGTTTTTCTTTTATCAATCGAATGTGTCTCTCACATTTGACATTTAAAAAAAGAAAATAAAAAAGTTGGGTTATTTTTTTTCAAAATTTAAAAAATGTCGACGATCCTGAATTTGTTGAATTTTATAGGTTTTCTTAACCAAGCAATTTGTTGGTTAATTCGACTTTATGAAAATCCGAAAAGACTCGTTAAGATGTAGTACCGTCATCTGCTGAAGTGGTCTTTTCTGTTCCAAAATGTTTCTACTTACAGCTTTTCAAAAAAAAAATCAAAAAAAAAATCAAATATGAAATGAAAATCCGCATTAATGAATTTTTTCTACGAAAATTCATTAGAAGTAATATGTATTCTCTACATTACACTGTTTCACCTTACGAATAATGCCGAAAGTCCAACTAAATTTGTAGAGTTGTTTTCGCTGAAATATTATAACTTGCAAAATGCTGTTCTAATTCAATCAAACATTTAAGTTAGCCTTTAAATTAAAATAATACCTAAATTCAACTAATATTTTCTTGTGATTGTCTTATGTTCTTGAAATATTTGAAACGTCCTTGACAAATTATAGCTTAAATGTTTGTGAAAAAATGAAATTACAATGCTTAGGTACAGTTTGGTAATAATAGTTCAAGTGCTTAAAACATTTTGATGGAGCATTTAATACAAGACTTTATACAAAAATCATATTGTATTTATTGAGTTATCGTTTTAGACATATCAGTGTAAAATTGTCATTTTGAAAAAAAAAGTTTTGAGGGTTACTAACGTACAGGCTTGTTTATTAACCCGGTCTTATATATTTTCTGACCTGGTTAATGTTATAGCCATAACTTTCTCTTTTATAAATCCCCAAAAGAAAAAAATCTAAATGCGTGAGACCGGGAGACCTTGCGGGCCAGTTTACCGGGCCACCAAGACCAATTCATATATCATTCATGTTATTTAGAGCATCTCTGACTTAGCGCGTAAAGTGTGGCGGGGCTCCGTTTTGCTTAAGCCACACCCCTTCTTGTGATTTTCCACGTTGTTCAGAAGTTGAGAAAAAATAGTTTACATCTCCCCATTTAGGTGGCCTCCAAAAGAATGTTGTCCGATTTTATTTATTGGAAAATTCATAAGTATCCAACCAGTAGAGCAAATGCAACCGTTTTGTGCGTACATACGCAGTTCTTTGCGGAGAATCGAATTTTTGAAAAAGAAATCACCGGCCCTTCAAAATGAGGAGGAGGGGGTAAATGCTAAAAATAGTTCAAAATGTGTCGCCCAGTTTACTTATCACCTCACCAAATTTGTAGCAAAATACTCTGAGAGGTTTTTGAGATATCCGATTGTAACACTTTAAAAGCCTTACCCTGATTTGTAAGTCATCTATTTGACTTCAAATATTAAAATTTTACCCATTGGCAACTTGCTACAAACGTTTCTGATGTGGCATCAGAGACTCTATTGTCACATCAAAATCCTCACCTTGTATATGCCCTTTGCAGAAAGTATAATGATAATTAAAAAGGTTTACTGCAATTTAACATTTATGAAGTACTAAAGAAGTTCCCGAAATTTGTGGAAGATATTGCAACCAAATATCACTTATGACCAAGTAAACATGAAAATTGGAATATCCTCATTTTTTGGTAAATAATGTCACTGTCAAAGCGATTTAAAGCTGGTTCAATTTTGGACTATAACCAAATCCATTGTAGTCACAAGTAAATACATTCTTGTAAGATGCCCTGCATAATTCGTCTATCAATAAACTGTAACAATAACCAAGTAGTACATTATTTTGTTTATAGGTTCTGCTTCTGTAAGATCAGTTACTTTATTACTACAAATTTTGTGAATTTATGTTTTTAACAGTTAGTAACTTAATTATTTGAGCTTGTAAAGTTATTTGAATTAAGCTCAAAAATACTTCACTTAGTAATGAAAAATTTTAATTTTTAGTCAATGAATTCAGCAAAAGATCAGGGAAATTAAAATTAATATTTTAAGGTGGGAACCCTGATCTATAATATAGAACTTTGAAAAACCTAATTTACCACAAAACATTTTAGACCTGACGATCGTTTCGCTAACAACTTTAGCCTTATCAGAAGATGAAATAAAAATATGTTGCGGTGAATTATTTAATGTACACTTATCAGTGCTCATCAGAGGTTCTAATCACCGCAAAATAATTAATTAATTGTGGTTGCCCTTACTTGGTGAAACCGTTCCATACTAACTACAGACGTGGAGACTATTTCTCTGGCTTCACAACAGAAACGAAAACTTTTGTGAAGTTAGATAAATAGCCTCCACGTTTGTATTCACCACATAATAAATTTACCCACACACAGTTTGATTAGAGTAATTTTTTCCTGGCAGTGTATCTGTCTTTACACGTTTCACGTGTAAGCCCTGATTGAAATTATATGGTTATTTGATTAAAAACGTAATACACTACCTTATGTTTGGATGCTGTTTGATCGTTTGTATCTCAAAATCAAGTTCACGGAACCTGCTCTAATTTTCACAGGTTGACAGATGTTTTTGGGGCTTCTGATTGGTAGATAATAACAAAGTTTGCACTTGCTTGCTACAGGATACAGGGTGGAATATAAGTAGATGTTTTTTCAGAAAGACTTCAAACGATAGGAAGATACCTTGTTACCTCGGGACATTTTCGAGATCTTATTACTATCGCAGCCCACTACGTTTTAATAATCAATTCTGTATTTTAGGTAAAATCTACCCCAAGTGAAAATACAAGCAAACCCCATTGGTCGTTGAGGCAGATTATGTTCGCGGTTGATATTCAGTGCTGAAGAATATCTCTATACCTTGGGACTTTCCAGAGATTTTGTTGATATCGCGTTCCACTACGTTGCTGTCGTCACTTTTGTCTTTGAGGTCAAATTAGACTCTTAACCACATAGTTTTTTTCGTAAAACGCGCACTTCAATAGTCAATTAGTTGGGTTATGTGAATTTTTGGTATGCAATTCAGAAGAACACCGTAATACCTCGGGATATTTTCGAGATTTCAGTAATATCGCAGCCCACTACGTTTATAATTGCATGCCGAAAATTCACCTAACCCAACTGCTTGACTATTGAAGTGCGCGTTTTACGAAAAAAACAATGTGGTTAAGAGTCTAATTTGACCTCAAACACAAAAGTGATGACAGCAACGTATTGGAACACGATATCAACAAAATCTCGGAAAGGTCTCGAGGTATAGAGATATTCTTCAGCAGTGAATATCAAACGCGAGCATAATCGGCCTCATCGACCAATGGGGTTTGGTTGCATTTTTACTTAGGGTGGATTTGACCTAAAATACACAATTGATTATAAAAAACGTAGTAGGCTGCGATATTAATAAAATCTGTAAGACGTCCCGAGGTATCAAGGTATGTTTCTAAATTGAATACCAAATATATATATATATATATATATATATATATATATATATATATATATATATATATATATATATAACTGTCCTCGTAGACTAATGGCCATCGATTGAAATATTTCTGAAAAAACCTCTACTTATATTCCACCCTGTATCTTGTAGCACGTAAGTGCAAATTTTGTTCTTGTCTACCAATCAGAAGTCCCAAAAAACATCTGTCAACCTGTGAAAATTAGAGCAGATTCGGTGAACTTGATTTTGAGATACAAACGATCAAACAGCATCCAAAATTTAAGGTGTTCCACTTCAATTGACGCGTAGTTTAGATCTATAAATTGGTTGAAGCGTTATCCAATGCTACTTATGTCAGTCTTGAAAACAATAGCGTTTATACCGGATGGAATTTTAATGAGGTTTTATTTTCTTCGTTCTTCCTTTAACACAACAATCAATTGTGGTAATAATAAAATTTGCATTGTAACTTTTTATCTGACTAATCTAAAATCGATCATTAATCAGAGACCAGACAGTTTGCATTCAGTTATATAACTGTAGAGAAGCGTATGGCTCTCTCGCTTTGAAAAAAAAAAGACATCAAAAGTGTTTGAATCAACGCGATGTCTAATTTGCAAATTCATGCTTTCCTAAATAAAAGAGTCTGGACGCAGCAAGTGCTGCGTAGTAGATAATTTTCATAAAAACTTTTCAAATCGCAGAAAATCCCCAATACTTTGAAAAAAAAGTTGATAACATTTATCTCCGAAAATGCAAAATCTGGTTTGTTGAGATTTGGTACACATGTTGCTTGTCTAAAAGTGTTAGCACCAAAGTTGAAATGACTAGGTTGTCAGAAAATTAACTTATTTTTTGTTTAATTTACTTAACGGCTGTGGCATCTCTGGCCATTAGCACAAGTCTCTGATTTTTATTATTTTAATTTTCCAGATAAGGTCAACTTCTCGTTGGCCCGCCCGGGAATCAAACCCGTAACCTCTCGCTTTGCAGGCAGATACCTAGCAAAATATGAAAAAAATTTATGAAAATGCGCAAGCAGAACACACTTTCTGCGTTCAAACTTTTGCTACTGGTTAGACAGTGTGTTTCACTTTGAGTGGCGGCAATTAGTTGTTTCATAATGGGTAGGCCGTTTAAAAAAATATATTTAAATAAAGTACTTCAAAAGCTTCAAAAGCAATATTTTGAGAGTCGCTTTTTCCATAGCCTACTACGCTAACAAATAAGACCCCAAAAATTACTAAAGCACACTAGCCATTTTTTTACGAAAAAATCAAATATCCTTATCGATTTAAGTACATCTGTAACCCACAAATCCCACGTTTCAATATCGTAACTTTCACCGAGTGTTCACAACTTGAGTGCAAAAATTAAAAAAATCGATTTTTTGAGAGTGCCTTGCGTAAACGCTACCAAGTGTCTTGCAAATATTAGATTTCCAGTGGATTAAGAGTCACCTAGTGTATCAGTTCACACAATATCATCCGCATATGTCTTATACAGAGTGTTCATAATAAATACGGAAACATACCCCTTTGCAATGTATTACCCAATTTGGACTTTGATCGGACCAGCATTTTAAATTTTGACACCACTACATTATTTCTGAACGTAGCTAATAAGATTGGAACCTGCGGTGAGCATGATAAGTACACTTGGAGAACCCAAATCACCACAACACCTCTTTTTAAAGACTTGACGATAGTTTCATTAATAAAGTTAGCCTTATCAGAGGATGAAAAATTATATTTTTCATCTTATTTATCAGTGCTCATCGCAGGTTCCAATCTTCACTTAGCTACAAATAATGGAGTGGTGTCTCGCCCAAAATTTGAGAAGCTGGTCCGTTCAAAGTCCAAATTGGGTAATACATTGCAAAAGGGCATGTTACCTTATTTATTATGAACACTCTGTATAAGATATGAAAATGATATTGTGTGAATTGATACACTAGGTGACTCTTAATCCATTGACATTCTAATATTTGCAAGGCACTCAGTAGCGTTTACACAGGGCACTCCACAAAAATTGATTTCTTCATTTATTGCATTCAAGTTGTGAACACTCTGTATAAGTTACGACATTGAAGCGTGAGATTTGTGGCTTACAGATGTGCCTAAATCGATAGAGAGATTTGTTTTTTTCGAAAAAAAAGCCTAATATGCTTTAGTCATTTTTGGGCTCTTATTTGTTATCGTAGTAGGCTATGGAAAAAGCGAATCTTAAAATAATGCATACAAGGATGTGTAGCTTTTGGAGTACTTTACGGAAAGATTTTTTTTAATCGGCCGATCCGTACGATATAATGAATTGTCGCCACATAAAGTGAAACACACTGTATATGGTTTGTCCATTTATCAAATTATTTCTCGAAGAGAGAACTTTTAAATCACAAACTCTATAATTTAGGCGTCTGCCAAAACATCGCAAAAAGGGACTATTTCAGATCAGTTTTCTGTTTCTTTTTTAAACAAAAAAAGAATAGTAGCTGTTGAAATTTAAGCTCTTGCTAAACACACTTCTTGTAATATTCATTGTCCATAACCTGCATCAATTCCAGAATCTTTATTCAAAATCAGCAATTTGGATGTTTTAAATTACCACTTTGACATTTTAAGATATTATAGAATATATTTTGGTGTTGTGCCTTCTTTGAACTCCAATTCGACCAACATGTTTTTTCTTTAAATGCTTATTCATTGATTGTTCTTACCGTAACTTGGTGAAACTGTTCCAAACTAAATACTGACTTGGAGACTACTTCTGTGGCTTCACTATTTGTTTTCTTTTCTGTAAATAAAGGACGTAGCCAGCGCATAAGCTAATTGGAACAAGTGGCCCTTCTGAAACCTAAATGTTATAGATGTTCGTTAATGTTTCTGTGACCGGTTTCGCTGCTTGACAGCACCCCCAGACAGAAGAAAATTGAATTAATACGAAATCATGGCCACTAAAAATAAAGATCTGTTGCTATGTTATGATTATTTGATTAAAAAATTATTTAAAAATGAAAGTAAAATAAAATAAAAATGACAGATTATATCTTCAAAATGTCTACCTGATGTATGTCAATATTTAACATAAAGATATAGTTAACCTACAACAGTAAGAACTATAATAACAACTACAACAATAAAATAAATATTAACAGTCATAAAGCAAACTCTATACAATGAAAACATCGACACACATCAACTCATTATCTGATTACATCTTTTTTGAAAAAATAGGTTAATTTATTTTGTTTGATTTACTTAATTAGGAAGAAGAATGTCCAAGAAAGGGGAATCCATTAAATCAGTTTGCTCATTTAAAGCACGGTGGCTACTGTCGTGTATGTGCTTTTTTACTTCTAAAGCTTCAAAAAAAGACTATTTTACGCTTGTCATACAAAAATGTTGTGGTTCTATGCGGTAATTTACTGTGAGTCTATGTTGAGTCTCATTAATATGTTTTGTAAATGTGGATTTGTCGGCGTGGTTATTTCTAAATGCAGAAATATATTTTTTGTATCTGGTGTTAAAATGTCTAGAAGTTTTACCGATGTAGATGTGTACAAGCTAATTGATAAACACCAGCTTTTATCAAGATCTTTCGCGCTAAATAACATCACGCATCATGTTGTAAGATTTAAAAGCTACCTTTGTATTTGTACAGCTATTTAAAATTTTTGAAATGTTTTCTGAAATGCTTTCAAAATAAGTTATCGAAACATATTTGTTGTCTTTTTTGTTTCTAATATTTGGGTAAATTGGATTAATCGCTAATTTGTATTCTTTTCTCTCTATCATTTTAGCTATTATTTTAACAGAGTAACCATTATTAAATGCTTTTTGCTTAATTATTGATTTTTTTTTACATAGGTAGGTATTGAAAATGGACGAGGTATCATAGAGTGATAGGCTGACAGCTTTTGTGAAAAAGGGTGACATGAATCGTATAGTATGGTTGTGTCTGTGTAAGTTGGTTTCCTATATATTGAAAAGTCAAATGAATTATTTTCTATCTTTCTAATGGTTAAATATAAAAAATTTATACAACTATTAGCTTCTTCCTCCAGAATAAACTTAATATTTGTATGAAGGTTATTAATAAAATTCAAAAATTTATTTAATTCTGTATGACTACCTTGAAAACAGTCTAAATATCATCTACGTATCTGTACCAAAAGAGAATAATACGTGAAATTTCTGATGTTTAAATTGTATTTTCTAAGTTTTCCATAAATATGTTGGCTAATAAAGGCGACAACGGACTACCCATAGGTGGGCCCTTATTTTCTGTATAAATTTTATCATTAAATCTAAAATAGTTTTGTTTTATACATTCCTTAAAAATACAAGAAATAAGGAATCTAGAATTCGGAAGTACCACTTACTTCAGTAAGCTTATGCGGTGGCCACGTCCTTCTTTTACATAAAAGGAAACCAATAGTGAAACCAGAGTATTTTCTAAGTCTGTATTTAAATGCTTATAACTTTTTTTTTAATTTTTGAATCTTGCCATATAGTAAAAGTTATATATAAGCAGCTTGCGGACCACATGTGTCCACTTGTTATTTTCGAAGATACAAAAATTCTCTCTCTCTCTCTCTCTCTCTCTCTATATATATATATATATATATATATATATATATATATATATATATATATATATATATATATATATATATATATATATATATATATATATATGTATGTATATATATTCATTGTGTCCCAACTCTATTTAGACAGTCAATATCTTGGCACCGGTACATAATAGAAAAAAAAATTAAAACAAAATGTTCTTGGTTTGAACGCGTTCAGTGCCAATGTGTTTTTATACATCTACAAGCTGCCGTGAAAGTAGAAATGTTTGTATTAAATTTTTTCAGATGAGACAAATGTATAATAGTTTCTGAACCTAATGCTAACCCTTTCCGAAATAATTAACAAATTTAAATAAAGTTTTATTTGAAAATAAAATGTGAATGTAAGTTGAACATAAGTTAAAACAAACTTTAAAACAGAAAATTATAACGACCATTTTCTGCTTGATACAGTCCATATCTTTTGACAAGTTCCCTAGAGTAGGCTTTTTATTACCTCTGGAGATATTTCTCGACAGGCACGAGTTATCTTAGTTTCTAAATCGTTCAATTTCAACCCCCGTTAAATGACCCCATAAAAAGTAATCGAGAGGTGTCATGTCAGGCGACCATGCTGACCACCTGAAAGGACCTCTATATCCAATCCAGTGTTTTTAAAATTATTGTCTAGGAACAAATCCAGGGTTATGAGGAGGAGCATCGTCTTGTTGCCACCATATAATTAGACGGTCATTAAGGGGAACATCTTCCAAAAGCTTTGGCAAAACATTTCTTAAAAAAATTAAATACCTTTGGCCGTTTAAAGTACTTTTATTAAAGTATTAATTAATCGTCCATTACAAAGGCCGCACCAAACATTAATTTCCTAAATATTTTTGAAGTTAATTTCATTAACCTAATGAGGATTTTGCACAGACCAGTAGTGTCTAATATGTCGGTTTGCGGTCCTGTTATTGGGGAACCGAGATTTATCACTCCAAATAATTTCATTGAGGAATTCTGGATTATCATTCAACTAGATCGACAAAAAGGCTATGAATTTCAATCGTCTATGATAATCATTGGGTCGTTGCAGATGCAATTTAAAAGAATGGTGTCCGTTATCGATTAAAATTCGTTCCTCTGAACTTTTTCTGATATCAGTTTCTTTAGATATGCTTTGGAGTGACGCATGATAAATTACCCCC
>OZ023267.1:64769093-64783066 GCA_964006375.1 Tillus elongatus | reverse complement strand
ATGATAAAGCTAAGATAGAGCTGGAGCATTGTATTAACCATATTACCCTATACAATATTGTTCTACTGTTTAATATTTCTTGTGACACAAATACAGTTTTTTGTACGATATTGTACGGCATCGCTGGTAGGCACCAGAACGATGGTTCAAATCTCCCAGTAGACTGCGTTTCCCTTTTAGCTTTCTCTAAAACTTTTTTTCGTCTTTGATGCAATTTACAAGTTATCTGATGTATTTCTAATATTTTTAGCGACTTTCTGTTGAAAAAAAAATACTAATAAAAGGTAAGCACCTTGAATAATGCTGGCGGAATTTACTTCTTGCCTGAAATTTGCTCAAATACTTACATACAAGTAATATAGGCAAGAGGAGAAGCGATTGCAATGGTTTGAAAAAGTTGTGGGTCACATCGTTCGCGCGGCTTCTCTATCAAAACATTATATATATTTTAACCCTCGTGAATACTTAGTGCTGTCAAAAATCAAAGAGGGGCGCTACCTATGCCTTCTTTAATAATTTAAATAATGCTCCATATAGAAAACTGGCATTTGCAACGTCCACCCTGGTTCAGATTTTTCTGTGAATATAGTCAGAGCTGTCACCAAGAGTGTCTTCAAGTTTTAGGACAATCTTAATTGACAAGGGCAGCTTTTAATGATGCACGCTATTACAAATAAAATATCAGGTACTAATTTTCTTAATATTTTCCATAACAAATATACATGTTTTAATAATATGTAATATGCTTATTGTATAAGGCATACTGTACAATTTTACCTTATAAAGTGATATTAATAACAATAATGATACTAATAATAGTAATAATAAAGGTATTATTAGAGAACGCTTATAAGAAAAATTTTTACAAATTCAATACTACAAAAACTCATCATCACAATCTAAAGGCAACGTCCACCTATCGTCGAAACCATGACTTTCTGTTTCCAGCAGCTCTTTTTAGTGAATCTTCTTAAAAAAAATTCACTGATGAGGAGATTCCGACTTTTGAAATTTGAAAAAATTTCTTCAAATGAGCGCTAATTAGGCCCCCTAGAACACATATCAGGGTTTAGTTTCGATTTTTATATGTGTTATCTTTCGAAAAAAATTCATATCTCCGTAAATAAAGTAAGGGCAACCAAATTTGGTACATCGTTTTATAACGCTATAGGTAAATTACCTACCAAAATTTAGTGCTGTAGGTCAAAAGACAAAAAAAGTTATGGGCATTTAAAGAAAAATAAATTGGGGTTTTCCTCAAAACGTCAAAGTGACAATTTTAAACG
Source organism: Tillus elongatus (assembly GCA_964006375.1). Classification (NCBI taxonomy): domain Eukaryota; kingdom Metazoa; phylum Arthropoda; class Insecta; order Coleoptera; family Cleridae; genus Tillus; species Tillus elongatus. The sequence continues at coordinate 64,781,780 of OZ023267.1, read as the reverse complement.
TCAAAATTTGCAACATTTAGCCAAAGAACTTGAATCTAATACGGGCTATGGAAATAAAATGTGTCAAGAAGAATGTTTTACAAACTCTGAAGTCTTAGTTTCCACCGTCACTGTTCTTCATTTTACTAATATGTTTCCAGAAAATTCATTTCAAATAGACCCTTTCTCTGATGCTTGGCAGTAGTCTTAGCTATAGAGTTTATCGTTTAATGGTGTATAACTTTTGTCGAATTTTCGTAAAAAATCAATAAAGCTCAATATATCCGTTATTCTACAAGATATGCAAAAAAATTTTATACATTAATTATAGAGTGTCTTGACCTACATCTTAAAAAAATTCTACAATCACAGGGTGGCCCATAAGTCGTTGGTGATACAAATAATTTTTTTTAAACGAAAACGCCTCATGTGTTTGCATTTTCCATCGAAATATAATGCATGTTTGTAAGTAAAGAAATTCTGGACGCAAGTGCGTTATGGTAGCGAATTTTGATTAAAGGTTTCATATTTGAAAAGCTCAATTTGCTTTTAACCCATAAGGTTGACCAAGAAACGGATTTTTTCGGTTACAATTTAAGTTTACTTTGGGAAATTTTTGTACGTTTTCAAAGAATAAAGTTATTTTGATGAAACATGGCACATTGTTTTTACTATATATGTTATACTGGTAATCAAATTTGATGCCTGCTTTCTGAAAAAAAAAACCACACACATATTTGCTACTAAAAACATTTAAATGAAAATTCACTACCATAACGCACTTGCTGCGTCCAGAAATTTTTTCATTATAACTTCCACACTTCATAAGTTGTGACAGGTTTTGCAAAAGTTTTATCCTTGGTCTACCTCTGCCCCCTTTTCCAGATTCGTGTCCTTAAATATATTCTGAGAAAGTTATTATGTCTTTAAGTATTACCAACCAATTCCGCCTTCCTCCTTTAAATGTTTTTCAGCAAGCATCTTTCTTCTTTCAGCTCTTCTAACATTTTTTTTTCGTCTTTCTATCGCTGTAGCGTATCTTTCAAAGTTTTCTTTATGTCCACATTTTAAAAGCTTTAATTTTTTTCTTGTCCTGCTTAGTCATAGTCCAGGTTTTCGCTTCATAAAATACCACACTCAATACGTAAGACTTGATGAACTTTTTTCTCATGTCTAAGCTAAAATGTTTATTAGTAAGAAGAGCACATCGTTTATCGAATGTTTGCTCTACCATTGTGGTCCCTCTTCTCAGATCTATGCTACATTTAACATCAGTCGTGATAATACTCTCGAAGTACGTGAACATGTCGTTCAAGTTTAAGTAGTTTGCCGTTTAGCCTTACTTCTATTTTCGCAATCCTATCCCTACTATTCTTCATTCCTTTGTTTTTGCCATGTTGATCTTTAATCTTATCCGTTTTAAGACCCTGTTCACCACAACCAGTATCTTTTGTAAATTTTTCTCCGTTTCTCCTATCAGCGCTGTAATCTGCGTGTTTTATGCAATGAAACTGTTGTCCATTTATTTTGATTCCTGCTCTTTTTCTCTTCAGCCTATTTATTGCATCTTTTATTAATTAATTAAACAAATATGGCGATAATGGGCATCCTTGTCGTACGCTTTATTTTAGCTTCAGTTTCATAATTGTTAATACAATCTGGTACTTTGATTTTTGTACAGATTGAGAATTATACGCCGATCGCTCCAATTCAATCCAGCTCTTTATATTAGGTATATTTCAATCCACATTATCAAATGCTTTTTTCAGGTCTACAAAAGCAATAAATGTATCTTAATTTTTTCAAGTCTCCTTTCTCATGTGGTTTGAAGTGATGGTATTGCTTCTCTAGATCCTCGCCCAGATTTCAATCCAAATTGGTATATGAAAACCAGCAGCAGATACAATAAGGTGTTAAATATATTGTTACAAAGCACTTCAATAGACGTAGGTGCGGTGTTGCCACATCTACAGAACTTCCCCAACATCTGGGAATTTTTGCACAATCTGGCAACACCGCCTCCCCACCCCCCTGAGGGTGCCTGGGGTGACCCCCCACAGGCGAAGTGTCAACCCTCTAGGACCAAAAAGAACGAAGTTACCAACTTGTACCCCGTCGGAACGGATAACTGAGGTCTGCACATTCCGAACACCCTGTATATACACCCTGTATATACACCCTGTATACGCAGAGAACCCTTACACCCTGTATACGCAGAGAGATCTTATAGTTCGAGAAACACCTCTTGTGTAACATAGGAGTGATGACCACATTTGGATCACCTGTATATACATCCCCCTGTATACATACGGGACCGATCTGTATTCACATAACCTTCTAGTAAAAGAAGGTCCTGGAACATTCTGGAATAGAACGCTCGAGAACGAACTGGAAGGTGCGACGGCTATATAAAGATGGAAGTAAGCCAGCGGAGGCAGTTCAGTTAGAGAATGTTGTAGTGACTCGTAGAAGCAGTAACTAGTGTGAAGTGTTATAGAGTAGCGACTGTAGTTTCAGTGTATTAGTGACTTTTGTACAAATTAGTGATTGTAAGGCCAGATAAACTAAGTGTTTTGTGAGAGAGACATTCTAGAACTTTTATTGTATCCATATTTAGAGAGTAAATAAAGTTGTATTGTTAAAATTTAAAGTCTCACTTATCCTGAACCCGGAGAAAACGCAACAATATTAAATAATTGTCAAGAAATTTCCCCAGAAATATTTTCAAAATTCAAAAGTCGCGGTCCAGTCATTAGCGAAATTATTTTGCGAAAATTCTCTAAAAATTATATAGTAGGAAACCCTAAACTCTATGACCAAAACTACTTCCAAAGCATCAGATAAAGAGCCTATTTGAAATTAATTTTCTGCAAATATTTTAGTAAAATGAAGGACAATGACGGTTGAAGCTGAAACTTGAGGCTTTGTAAAACACGCTTCTGGTGACATTTTCTCCACATAACTCGTATTTGTTTCAGGTTCTTTGCCTAAATGTTGTCAGTTTTGACGTTTTAAATCACGTTTTAAAACGAAAAACTATAACATTTTCAAAGTAATTTTTCTAGTATTTCTTGACTTTTTTTGCGCCAAAAAACTTAATCTTCGTCTGTAATATACAATACATTTTGTTATCCACACAACATATTTTGGTTTTATGCCTTTCTTTGGTCATATAACTTTTTTTTTACTGAGAGATCTAAATTTCGGCAAATAGTATACTTTTTACAATGTGAACCAGCGTACTACATTTGGTTGCCAGTGCTTTGTTATTTTCGGAGATATAAATTATTTGCGAAAGAAAATCCAAAAATATTCCGGAAAAACTGGTGTGATTTTCCTGGGTAACGAACTTATCTCAGCTACTCAGAATATCTGAGAATTATTTAGCCTCTGATGGCGCTAACTTGTTTAGCAAAGCGATCGTCAATTTTTTTCAATGTTTTGTGGTGATTTGTGTTCTCCAAGTGCACTTATCCCCTTTTAATCGACGAACCCATTTGAGTCAAAAAACACACGCTTTTGGTGTTAACTTATCCACATGTCTTGTCGAATGGTTCGTTATGAATCTTCGTTCTTTCTAGAGCATTTAAGCTTTGGAATGCTCTCTGCGACAAACATATTTCAGAAGACATATATCAAACTATTCAAGAAGCGAGTGAACACCCATTTTGTGGCAGAACAATCAAGTTCATCGAGTTTGTATATGGAGACACACATGATTTGCCTTTCATGAACTATACCATAAAAAAAAACTGCGAGGGGGCACCCGGGTTTGAACCGGGGACCTCTCGATCTGCAGTCGAATGCTCTACCACTGAGCTATACCCCCAATATCAATCGATGTTCTTTTTGGATGGCTATAGCTCAAAACAATAATCTACATCTACATTGATATAAGATGACATATAATGGTAATGCTGGTTGCCTAATATTGTTTAGTGTAGCTCATGCTTGATTAAAAAATCTGTAAAACTTCAATAAACCAAAGGAAGTCCAATTCCTGCTGTTCTATAAATATTTTATACTTTTTTATTAAAGTTGGCCTAATAAACCGCGCAGGTTGCAGGAGGACCAGCAGATCTTTGCCTTGGCCTGTGTAAATGAATTTAATAATTAATGGAAATTGTTGCTGCATCTAGTTTTGAGCAATATTATTTAAAGCGAATTAAGTTGAAAATCTTTTCTTATGATTTATATTTCCTATTTCGTAACAATAATTCCTAATTATAACCACATGAGTTTAGTAAAAGAAATACAATACAATACAAAACCCCTTTATTTACTTTTGTTTATATATAATACATTTTTGGGGCGGTTAGACACCTCGAGGTCTTACATATAATATTAATTTATGTTAGCGCCTATATTATTTATACGTACAATCTAGCGTTTTAAATTAAGAAAAAGGAGCCACGGTGGTTCAGTGGTAAGAACGTGTGCGTCTGGACCGAAGGGTACTGGGTTCAATCGCTGGGTTCGCATTTCACTTTTTCAGCACATACTGTAACATTAACATCAACCGAGGTTGTGGCATTGTTTGTGAATGTTTGCACGTTCTGCCTTCGGAGGGGGCGTAAAGCCGTCGGTCCCGTTTACATGCGATGGGGCACGTTAAAGATCACTATCCTCCTTACAGAAAAGCAGGGGTTCGGCAAAATTTCCAGGATAGTGAGGTGGCGTCGGTGATTGGCCATAGTCGCGGAAATGAAGAAACAAAAATACAACATATACAATAAATTAAAGATAAGGGTTTATTTGTTATGGGGTTAGCAGTGTAATGTTTGAGGTTTTGCTGACAGATTGGGTTGGTGAGAGTTATATTAGTAGTATTTGGTGTGGTAGTTTATTTTTTATTTTAAAATGGGCGTTGTGTTGGTTTATGGTGCTTAGATAATTGGTTGTATCTGTTTGTTTAACGGTGCGGAAGAAGACTTCTGTAGTGATGTTTAGTATTTTGTCAGAGATGGGTGGGATGTGGGATAGGTTGTCTATGAGTCTTGTGGAGGTGTTTCGTAGTTTTTTGAGGATAATTTTCAAGGTTCTATTTCGTATAAGTTGGAGCTTTAAAATTGAATTGGGTAGATAGTTGTCAGTGCGAATTTTGCTTTGTTGGTTGTTTTGGTTATGTGGTCATTAAAGGCGAGTCTTTTGTCAAGTGTTATTGCGAGATAGTTTATAGTGTCTGTTACTGGTATTTGGATGTGGTTCATGATGGGACCGTTAAGTAGGGGACCATTTCTGTTGTCCTTTTCCGTTTAAAAATGGTTGTTTTTGTTTTGTCAGCATTGGTGTGTATTTTACAATTCCTGAAGTAAGTTTCTAATGGCGTAGTCCAGGCGGAAGAGGTGGAGCCAATAAGGAGGAGCTTGCTAGCGGGGATGTTGGACGCCATGACGGTATCCGACAGGGCGTTGCAGCTCCGCTTCCGCAACTCTGGGATAGTCGATCCGGGGTGGTTCTTGGTGACCGCCGAGGATGACGAGTCCCTGAGTTGGCTCCTCAACGGCTGGTCCGGGGCGACGGTGGGGAGATCGCCTTAAGCGCCGTAAGGGCAGGGGGCGCCCCATGGCCCTTCCGGATCGGCTTTTGGCTCAGAAGTCATGAGGTGGACCTAGAGGATGTTGTCAGGATGCTTGCGCTCCAGAACCGCTCGCTCAATGTTGAGCAGTGGCGGCACCTGGAGACGGCAGGAGGACCTGGGGCATGGCGTCTGGTCTTTTGGGTGGGGCCCGGGGTGACTCGCGAGCTGGACGGGCAAGGCTTGCGGCTGTATTTCGAGTTGGTGACTCTGAGTGTAACCAGAGTTCCGACATGGAGTGCGGTCGCCTCCGCCCGGCCTGCGGCGGGAGAACGGACGGGCTCCGACCAGGGGAGGCCTTTGCCCGAGCGGGGTCGCGATTAAATTCGCGGGGCTGCTGCGGGTGGGCCAGATCAACCTTCAGCACAGCCGGGATGCCACTGGGGAGCTAGCAAAGCTCCTCGCAGGCGGTCCAGGCGGCGTAGTGTTGATTCAAGAGCCTCATGTGTTTAGGAAGCAAGTTAGAGCGCTTGGAGGAATTGGCTTCAACATCCTAGTTGGTGGTGAGGCACAGGAAGAACAACCAAGTACATGCATACTGGCGTCGATGGATCTGGACGTGATGTTGCTGCCGCAGCTCGGGTCCAGGGACGTCACAGCAGTTGTCCTGGAGTATAAGGTGAGTAATATTAGGCTTAAGGTTCTGATAGCATACGATCGGCGAGGGCTGCCTCCGTCGGAGGAGTTGGTGCGTATCGTCGATTTCGCGAGGGAGCATGGGCTACAACTGATAATAGGCTGCGATGCCAATTCTCACCACAGATTGTGGGGCAGCACGGATACCAACCCACGCGGTGAGCCTCTCCTAGAGTACTTGGCTACAACGAACCTAGAGGTATTAAATAGAGGTACAGCTCCAACGTTTGTCAATCGTATCCGACAGGAGGTGATCGACATTACGTTAGCGAGCAGAGGTATAACGGAGGATATATCTAACTGGAGGGTGACGGAACACATATCAATGTCTGATCATCGTATGATCAGCTTTGAACTGGATGTGGACCGTGAGAGTCCTCCCCCCAGGAGAAATCCAAGGAAGACCGACTGGGATGCCTATCTAATAGGCCTCGGTGGGTCGCCAAGGAGCCCAGAGGGGAGTAGACTCTCTATAGAGGCGTTAGATAGCGAGGTCGAGGCCCTAGAAGAGAAAATAATGGCAGCCTACGAGGACGCGTCACCACTTAGGGGGGAACCGTCCATCAAAATTAGATGGTGGAACAGGGATCTCGCCGTACTACGCGGGCGGACTCGGAGGGCCTTAAATCGAGCCGTCCTAGAATCGGGTGAAGCGGCCTGGGACGAGTTTAGGACTGCCAGAAGGGAGTTTAAGAAGGAATTACGCCGGAGTAAGCGAGCTGGTTGGCGCGCGTACTGCGGGGAAGTCAATTCCCTGCCGGACGCAGCCAGTCTGGTAAGAGTGCTCAAACAGGAGTTAGGTAGTAATGTAGGATCTTTAAGGAAACCGGATGGGAGCTGGACAAGCACCGGTGAGGAGACTCTGCGTCATCTCGCCGAAGTTCACCTTGAGGGCGGTGGAGCCGTCACGGAGGCTGCAGAACCGGGCCGGTGGACAGTCCCGAATGCGGACTGGCAGCTGGCGGGGGAGGTGGTAACAGATGGCTCTATAACCTGGGCGGTGAGCGAGTTCGCTCCATTCAAATCCGCAGGCTGCGATGGGATTTTTCAGGCCCTGCTCCAGAGGGGCCTGGATATACTGATTCCCTACATAAGGGAGGTTTTTCGGGCCAGCCTGGCGTGGGGCTACGTCCCAAAGGCCTGGCGCCGGGTTAGGGGGGGTCTTCATTCCCAAACCGGGAAGGGAGGACTACACGCTGGCCAAGGGGTACAGGCTAATCAGCCTAACATCTTTCCTACTCAAGGCATTGGAAAAGTTAGTAGATAGGTTTATGTTGTGAGCGATCCTCAAGGATCATCCCTTCCACAAAGGTCAGCACGCGTACCAGCGGGGGAAATCGGCGGAGACGGCGCTCCACGCTGTGACGCGGAAGGTGCAAAGGGCCCTACACTACGGGGAGAGCACATTAGCTGTGTTCTTCGATGTGGAAGGAGCCTTTGATAAGGCAAGGACGGATACGGTCTGTACCGCCCTACAAGAGAGGGGAACGCTGAGGTCCCTAATAAGCTGGGTGGCGAGCATGCTGGAGGACAGGAGAGTGTCGCTGACCTTGAGGGGCTGAGGGCTGGACGTTGGGGTGACGGGCGGCTGTCCTAAGGGCAGCTGCCTCTCGCCTCATCTATGGTGTCTGGTCATGGACGGGCTGTTGGAGCGGCTCTCTGAGAATGGCTTCTACACCCAGGCGTACGCTGATGATGGGCTGGTCTTAGTCACCGGCAAATTCCTCGGCATCGTCTGTGAGTGTATGCAGGCTGCCTGTAGCATAATCGAAAGGTGGTGTGGTGAGCGGGGACTCTCCGTAAACCCGGCGAAGACGGAGATGATCCTATTCACCAAGAAGAGGAAGGTAGAGGGGTTCAGGGCGCCCGTGATGTTTGGAAAACCTTTAGCTTTAGTGCGGGAGGTCAAATATCTGGGGGTGATCCTGGACCCCAAACTAACATGGGGGTCGCAAATAGAACGAGTAGTGAGGAAGGGAGTAGCGATCCTCTGGCAGCTGCGTCCTGTGATAGGGAGGACCTGGGGACTTAATCCTCGGATCCTTCATTGCATCTACACTGCGATCGTCAGGCCGAGAAGCCTCTATGGGCCGTTGGTCTGGTGGTGTGGTGTGAACCAAACTACCAGCAGGAAGCTGGCCAAACTCCAAAGGCTGGCAATCCTGGGTATCACAGGCGCTATGAGGACGACACCCTCAGCCGCGCTAGAGGTCCTGTTGATGCTGCCACCGCTTCCCATCTGTATCAGAAGGGAGGCTATGGCGTCGCATCTTAGAATCCGGGACTCAGGTAACTGGTGCGGAGAGGGAGCAGTAAAAGGGCATGCAAGAGTCGCCAAGAAGGTGGAAAAGGAAATTCCGATTTCCGCCATAAAGGTGAGGAATGCCGAGGACGATATTAGGTTGACTTGGCCATACACCCTCAGGATCCCCAGTAGGGATCAGTGGAGGGAAAATGAGGTTGCATTCCAGCCCGTAAGCCTGGTCTGTTTCACCGACAGATCGCGGCTGGAGGACCAACAATCCTCCGGGGCAGGAATATACATCGAGGGCCTGGGGGTGCGCGAGAGCTATGCTCTTGGCGCATACACCACGGCATTCGAAACAGAGGCGTACGCTATCCTGTCTGTGGCCAATAGACAGGATATGAAGATGAGTCCCGAGAAATGCGTGTACATCTGCTCGGATAGCCAGGCGGTCCTCCGGGCAGTCTGCGCGGCCAAAATCAGGTCACCACTGGTTCAGGAGTGCGCTGACGCTCTCAGAGGACTAGCCAGGACAAAGGAACTGGTGTGGGTTCCGGGACACTGTGGCGTAGCGGGGAATGAGGTGGCGAATAATCTCGCAAGACTCGGTTCCCGGCTGCCGTTCTGTGGCCCGGAGCCTGCGATAGGCATAAGTAGGAAGACAGTCTCTGTCGCCTTAGACAGATGGACCGAGGAAGCAATGGAGAGGCACTGAGGGTCGGTTGGTGGCTGCAGGCAGGCGAGGGACTTCGTGGAGGGGCCGGACAGAGATAAAGCTGTCTGGCTACTCGGAAGGAGTCAGCCTACGCTTTGCCGCATCCTTGGGGTGCTGACAGGCCACTGCGCCCTTAGAAGACACCTCACATTGATAGGCGTAGAGAGGGATCCCATTTTCCAGGAATGCGGCGAGGATGAAGAAACGTCCTACCACTACCTGTGTGAATGCGAGGCTTTTGGGAGTCTTCGAGCAGAATTGTTCGGATTGAGGACTCTGCAGAGGAATCAGGTAAGTACCGTCCAATTGAAGACCGTCACAGCCTTCATCTAGAGGTCGAGGCGGTTTGGCGACGGAACCGAGGAAGAGTAGAGCATGGTTGCTGGGGTTGGCAAAAAGGGCCAATTGTGGCCTACTTGCTTGGCGTTGGCGTCCCCACCACTGGTACTACTACTAGCCTCAAGTTTTAAACATAATACAATTATTACTAGAGAGATATGATAAGCCAGCTACCTATTTTTGCACTGTCGCGCGCATGCGACATGGGGTGAGTACAGTAGCAAATAAAAATATTATTGTGCGGTACAATAAGTTTGACGTTTCATCACATCTCATAACCTCTTAACGAATTACGAAACTGTTGTTTTTTATTAGATCTTATAATAGTATTTTACTAATTTTTGTGTGCATACAGTTAGAAGTAATTTTTATGATCAGAATACTACTGTGACATGATGATGAAATCAAGTTTATGACTGTTAACGCGCACTAAATAACTTCTCTACCTTTAAAGTTTGTGCTCTCACAATGTTAATGAAAGACCCCCTTTATTTATACTTATCTTGTGCTTATATATGTAATATAAAAACAAAAAATAAATAAAAATTCAAGTGAACCTATTTAGTTTAGTGCGGTATCCTATATTATCTGAAAAAGACATTATAGAAATTTGCAGTTTACTGCACGGAGGGTTTTTAGAAATTTTTTTCACAAGCATACTTAGGACCCCCTTTGAATGTACAGGCCACAAGACAAATTTGTTGCAAACAACCCCAAGAAAGTCAAGGGTTCAATAATGTATAATGGTGCTGAGCGGGGAAGAAACATGAGCGGAAAATGCTTTAAAAAACCACTTAGTCGGATTTTGGAGAGATGCGTTCTTCACATTTTGCAACAATACCTCCTTGAAACCCTGTCAAATCCGCACAACACCCATATTCGCTCCAGGTCTCTTAACTTTATTGGAGATTACTCCCAAGGAATTTTTCTTGTGCTTTATGCTTTGAAGGTAGTTGTATGCATGCACAAGGGAAGGAACAACCCCCCGTATTTTTGGGTGAGGGGGCAGAAACAATCTTCATCTTGGAGGCTTTTCTTCCCCTTCTGCGTGCATACAATCACCCCCAATGCATGAACCACATGAATTTTTTTGTGTTCAGTGTATTAAATACAGTTATGGGTTACGGTATTTTTTAGTTAGCTGATAAAATTATTATTTATAAAATGTTTTCTTTATTATCAGAAGTTGTGAAAATTTGAGATGTTTGTACATGAATTTCTGAAGATCTGGCAACCCCGGTAAGAAACAGCTACATCTTGACATCTTGCAATGATTGTAACTTCCATTGTTTAGATTTTTATCTACGATTTACTTACATAGCATAGCAGTACAGGTAACGTCGTTTTTGTCCAACATTGTAGATATTGCATTACATAATTTGATGTGATGTCGAGGATTATTTTATTATTAATTTCGAATAATTTTATTTTTCTTCGATCAAAAGACTTGCAAATTGGTACACAACCACGTCAATCTATGCTCTTTTAATACGTAAACTTTCGTTTTAACCACTTTAACAAATTTAAAGATATTACGTTTTAAAAAAATATATTTTTTAATATTTTGTTAAGAAAAACTAGGTGTTAAGATCTGATGAACGAACTCACCCAAGCCATTAACAAAATAAGGGCAATTCCCAAATTTAGTCCAAATTACTGAAGTATTTTTTGAGTTATCGGTTGGATATGCACACACACACACACACACACAGATATATATATATATATATATATATATATATATATATATATATATATATATATATATATATATATATATATATATATATATTAGTTAGTCTATAGTGAATTTTCGTTAAGAAAATTCACTAAAATGCACGAAGTATCATTGAACGATAGGACAGCTTTTGTTAAAAAGAGTGACATGAATCGTATGGTATAGTTGTGTCTGTGTAAGTAGGTTTCCTGTATATTGAAAAATGAAATGAATTATTTTCCAACTTTCTGATGGTTAAATCTAACAAATTCCAAGTATTGTTAGCATCTTATTCTAAATTAAATTTGATATTTGCGTAACCGTTATTAATAAAATCAAAAAATTCATTTAATTCTGTAATGCTGCCTTGAAAACATGCCAAAGCATTATCTATTCTGTGACCGCACCTAACCGCTAAATTAACATTATTATGTTAAGATAGCAAGTATCGCAGTTATGATGTGACTTATCTTAAACGATTCATATCGATGAGTGATGAGTTTTTACATACCTGCTCATTGAAACGATAATTAATTAACTACCGTAAATCAAGAATCAATTGTTTATTAAATATTATTGGTTTGTTTATGGGATATTTAGATTGAAAATCTGCACTTTTCTCAGAATAAAAACGATTTTGATAACCGTAGCAAAATGGTATAAAAGACCATTAGTCATGCATGCTTATAAGACACAGATATCATCAGAAACCGATTTAGTTTTTTCTTTTCTTTCACTCTGGTCGCATATTATATTCATAACTTTATAAACAAATGGGATGTTTACGACAAGACTTTTTTATATTGTTTTGGTAAGTCTGAATTCAACAAACGTCTTTAATTTAGTAGCTGCTATTGACATTAATTATATTGTTAAAAATTTTGTACCCAGCAAGTGCGTTACGGTAAAGAATTTTAATAAAAATCATCCAAATCACAAGAATGTTTAACTTAGAATATTGTGTCTCCCTTAATGATATTAAAATATTTTTTACGGTAATAGAGGGATATCGATGGTAACACTTTCGAAAAAATTCTTTAAATGGGCGCGTATTAGAAGCTCTAGAACGGATTTTCAAGATCTGTTTAAATTTAAAGTATTAATTTTAGTAATATATATATATATATATATATATATATATATATATATATATATATATATATATATATATATATATATATATATATATATATATATATATATATATATATATATATATATATATATATATATATATATATATATATATATATATATATATATATAAATTACGTAATATTAAACTTAAACTATTTGAAAAATAAACATATCAACTTATCTGTTAGAATTACTATATAAATGATTTCTAAGAATATACACTGACAAATTTAAAATTTTAGAAACGATTTCATGATCTAATGACGGGTACACCATTTGTTTTTTCTAAACTTAATATATTTTTTTAAGAATGGCCTCGTTGCACCAAACAGAGACTTATT
>OZ023267.1:64734093-64764093 GCA_964006375.1 Tillus elongatus | reverse complement strand
CTTCAAGAAAGTCAGTTTATATTAAAAATTCAATGTATTTCTGTTTCGCTCGAAACCATCTTCAAGAGCACTAAAATTATTCAGAGGATTAAAAAAGCACCCTTGAAAGCAACATAAAGCAAAAAGCTTACAATCCTACGACTTATTAAAATCTACCAAAGCAAACTGTAGAGAAAAAACAATGCCAAACATACCGACAATACTATCTCTGCGAGAAGCCTATAAAGCATGTTGAATCCTATGTTAAACATAAAAAAAAAGAAATTAACTTAGATTCTCTAGTCGGTGCTCGTTTGAAGAAAATTTTTTCTTAAGGTTATCGCGCCATAAGCAAATTTTTCTACCAAAATTAGCTGAAATTAACGCGGTCAAAATTGTTTATGGATTTTAAATAACCCGCTCAGCTAGCATCATCGAATTACTGCAATTATTCTTTAATTGCCAAAGTTTAGCAAGTAGTGTTAATAAATTGTTTTACTATCGTAATCTTTAGCCGTTTCTAAATTAAGTTGTTCTCACACAGCGCAAAGTCGTATTGTATTTTATTTTTTTATTCTATTTTGTTTTCCATCCTTTCTTTAACTCGTTCTATTTCCGAAACTATACATACTCAATCACCGACGACAGAGAGCAGTTAAAAAAGTCAAGAAATCTCACTTTTGTATAAAGATTGATGGTAAAAAAAAAATAGAAATGCATTTATTAATCTAGTTACAATATTATTTAGTAGATACTATCGTCCAACTTAAGCTAATGTATTTTTCAGCTACTGGTATCATCTATTATGTAGCTTCCTGTAGAAAATAAAGATGCTAATTTATATATGAGATTTGTTTTAAATTTTTTATATAATTGCAATGTTTTTGTTATAGACAGTACCCTGGTTTACCAAAAATGTGTTGGCTGTATCTGCATCGGTAAGGAATATATAGTCATAGCTGAAACAATTTACTTTTATCCACACAGTTAACACTAAATTATTGTTTTTAAGGATCAGCTGGCGAACTCAACTTCTTCCCAAAGTAATAATACAGAAAATACGACGCCACCATCAAAAGCTTCGGCTGTTACATGTAACGTAGAGAACCCAAATATGATACCAGAATCTGTCAGTGTGATACAGGACGATGATTTTCAAGAAGCAGATTCAATGGAGATTGATCTATCAACTGATCTCATGAAAGAATTTGGTGGTTCAAGTCTACCAGAAATTAAGACCGAAAAAGAAATCGTCAATGAAGCAGCGACCATATGCTGGGTGGAGATATCAACTTCAGAAGAAATAGAAGGAATTATCACGAAAACCTACCAAGAATATGCAGTTGTTGTTGAATCTGGTCCGGAAATTATTAGCAAACTCAAGGAGCTACAGGAAGAGGGAACTTGCCACGTAACCAAAGACACCTTAGGAGGTTGCGGTTATGTTAAAACTTGCACTTTTGAAAGTGTTGAGAGTATAGGAAAAATAAAAAAAATGCAAACTAAACTTTTCAAATGTAGTGTAGGTACACAATATGTAAAACACTACATGCTATGGCCAGATTTAAAACGCAAACGTGTTGAAATCAAAATTCTACCCCAACAGAGATCAGGAAGCGAAGACAGGTCAAAAGGGCATGGATTTGGAGGCAAGATGAGAGCAGATTTAGAATCAGGCATGGTAACAGAAAATGATGCAGAGCAAACTTCAACTTACACTGTAGAAAACACAGTCTATGAAATTAGTTCAAATGTTAACACGACAACCACTGACAAATATTTTACAGATCAAATTGTAGCAGAAACCCGGCGGGATTATATTTTGGGTGCTACAAAAGAAGATAGCCAAACTAGAGATTTTACTACACCTACGATAAGTGAAACTTATAAAGAGGAGAATAAAGATATTACTACGGGCGAGAGCCAAACTGGGAGGTTGAAAAGTACGAAAGACTCCACACAAACTGAAGAATATACAACACTCGCGACAAGTGTAATTCCTGAAGAGAAAGTTAAAGATACAACTAATGAAGATAGCCAGACTGAAAGATCTTCGAGTTCTGCTGAAAAAAATAATCCACGGGTTACTTTAACAAAAGATAAGGCAAAAACAGGAGCACAAGCTTTGAAAGGGGATCCAGTTAATGATACTGACGTTGAAAGTTACGTAGACCTGCCAGCAGCTTCAACAGAGTATATTGCACAAACAGAAAAACCGCACACAAGTGATGATGCATCTACAATTAATGCAGTCTTAGAATCAGATGAAGTAACATCAGAGACAGATGAAACAACAGAATACGATTATATTGAAGTGTCACATGAACAAGATAACTCAAAAAAAGAAACTAAATCCGCCAAAAAGAAGCAAGGTAATCAAAAATTTAATAAGGCCAAGCCTAAAAACCAGCCTAAGCTAAACAGAAAAAATAAAATTAATGATGAAACAAAAACCAAACAGAAGACAAATTGCGACACTGTTGACAACGACAATGAGGGTTATATGGATGAAGAAAGCACAAAAGAACCGGATTTATCGGAACCGAACATAATGTCGTCATCAAATGATTTAGAAAGAGAAGATACAGATGATTTAAATATTGAGATTTTTATAAATACACCAAATCAACCTAGCATTATAAGAATATCAAAAACTAAAAACATTAATTATAGTAATAAAACTGCAAATTTCAAAATCAATCTTAAACAACACAATGTAGATGTATCGTCACCAATGATGCATGCATTGTTGACAAATAACACGCCAATTCAAAGCTCTGGTAACTTAAATATTACTGAAGGACGTAACACAACTTCAGATAACACGTCTCTTAATAAGGAAATACCAAGTAATGGTAAGGCAATACCTTCTTCTAATTGGTATATATGGGGACTAGATGGAAATAATCCTGCAAACGAGAGACCAATATATGGTGATCCGTATAAAAGCCAGATAGTAGACAAACCTGTCTATAACCAACTGTCGGCTATGGATAACATTAAACCACATGCTATAGCTAAAGTTCCTTATAGCAATTGGAAGATAACCGGATTGACCTATTATGTCGGACCACCGTATGGTACTATTCAATTTGTTCCCGGTCAACCCCAAAAAACTTTATTACGGGTGCCGTATCCTTCCAGAATACATCCAGCTACTCCATCATTTCTTACAAAACCTAGCAGGCTACCGGTGCAGCCAATGCGGCGTCCTGATTTGTACCCCAATGCTTATTCTCATTATGACTACGTTGTACAGTAAAATATGATAAAAAATATTGAAATAAATTTTGAGTCAGAAAATAACTTTTATTTTACGCCTAATTAATTTACTATTTTATGTACACGATGGAATAAAGTGAGCTTGTCCTTTGTAGATAAACTTATTAAATAAAATGTATATACGAGTACTTTATTATACGGTTACACAATGTGGCCATTTAAAAATTGCTTTGGACTTACATAGTGTGTCAAGATAGCAGGGAAATACAAACTTGGTAGTTTTGTAACTATTAATTTATTATTATGTACTAAGCTGTATTTTTATAAGAAAACTTTTATAATTCGACCAAGAGAAGACTGATAATTGCTCTGCTTAAGAAAACATTTGAGAAAAAAGCAGGATATTTAAAATATATGTTCAAACCTGGAAAATTTCAATTTTAAAAAGATCACTTAGTTCAAAAGGAATACGCTGTATATTTTAATGTAATGTTAAGGATAATCAAAAACACCTCAACCATTCTAAGGTATGTCCGGTACCTATATCTTATTGTTTTTGAGCCATTTTGATTTTTCTATTTTATTCAATATCTTAATGATATTTCTTGCTATTATTCCTGGTAGCCATAAAAATATATTTGCACATATCCATGAATGTTAATATAAGATGTAGCTATTGTTGTAGTTCGTCACCTTCTTAGGTTTGTTAAAAACTTTTCTATGTTATAATTGAAACACTGGATTACTCTGAAAATTAATTAATGGATATAGTTTACGTGCTAGGAGAGGACCAAAAATTGTCTTCTTGTACAAACAAATGTTATGATGAAATGTCTTGATCGACGCCTAACCAGTCAGCTCAGTTTTGAAAATTGCATAGATTCGATTCTCTATGTGAAAACTAGAACCCGTGATGAGCACTGATAAGTACACTTGGAGAACCCAAATCACCACAACACATATTTCAAAGACCTTACGATCGTTTCGCCGACAACGTCAGCGTCAACAGAGGATGAGCAATTCTAAATTAAAAACAACTGCTACTGTGTATTTATATCACACCTAGGTAACGAACTAAGCCGAAGTAAAAGTTGTAGTCGACGACCATCGTTTGTCTATTGTGTCAATACTTGAACGGGCGAGGTCGAAGAACTACTTGGTCTTCTGGTTGACAAATTTATGAGCCCTTATCTAATCTAAGGTTAATGGGCTTAAAATGAAAGGTACCGAAATATTTAAGGAAGCTACACGTTCTCTTTGATCTAGAAATTTCACTATGTGAATATTGGAGCAACTAAAGAACTAAAGAAAGCCGACATGCACATCTGGCGAACAGATCAATAACAGTCGCTCATCTTTTTTAAAAAACAAACCGAGTGTCTGGCTCAACAAGTTAACTTTAACAAAGGATAAATAATTCAACTAAAATTCTACATACAAACAAGTATTTATATGGATTTTTAATTCTACGTGAAAACAAATATTTATTGACTTATTAGATACAAAGAAAACGAAAGGGGGTCTTTAAGTCGATAACCAAACGTAGAGCTTAGTATCTGTATAGACCGGCTGAGTTATTGACAATAATTTATTATTCTGTCAGACAAATCAGGATTGTTTATCTGTTCAAATGCAAAGTGAAAATAATGGGCTTGAAATTAAAGGTGTCGCACGATTTAATGAAGCTTTGTTCTTAATCGACCTTGATATATAAATACCTTCGAACAAATCAAGCATAGTTTGATGCCTAACATTTTTGACAAGTTTCAAATTTTCTTTGTCAATGTGGTGATTATTATCCCATATATGTTGTGCCATACATGATTTGTCCATTGTACCATATCGTAAATGTGCGAGATGTTCACGAAATCTGGTGGCTATGTTTCTCTTGGTTTGACCCACGTATTTAAGATTGCAATCTTTGCAACCTATCTCATAAATACCCGACATTTCAGTGGCTTTGTTTTTGTCTTTCGTATTACCCAACAAATTTTTTAAATTAATTTTCGTCGAAAAACTCAAATGTAAATCGGCTTTCTTAAAAATACTTTCCAAACCCTTCGTGATACGTGGTTCATAAGGTAGGCATAGAAATTTTTTCTCTATTTTATCTTTCCTAAATGTTGTACATTCAGATATCATTTTCTTTGTTCTGTGTTTGTTAACCAATTTGTCCACTAAACTATCCGAATAACCGTTAAAACTCGCCACGTTTTTTATGTACTTTAATTCTATATTAAATCTATTTTTACTTAACGGAAAATTTATCAATCTGTTTACCAGGAGATTTAAACTACCCGTTTTTTGTGCAAGGGTATGATGTGAGTCGTTAGGAATATAACTAATAGTGGCACTTTCCTTCCTGTAGACATCGAATTCAAGCTAGCAATTATTTTTATTTTTAATAACTAGTACATCGAGAAAAGAAAGTTTATTTTTGAAATAGAAATAACATTTTGGGAACTGTCACTTGCTTCCAAGTAAACGATAAACAGCAGCACTTTTTGCATAGAATACTGCAAAATTTTGATTTCAAATTATGAAAATTTTGATTTGTTTCAATGTTTGTTAAACTATACCCATAATATTATATATTTTGCGAAGGTGAAAACGCAAATTAACTTCTTGACAAATATATGTTGTCCCATTTAAAAAACCAAACATTCATCAATATTTTAAAAACAGTAATATTTAGAAGAAAACTAACTACGCCACTAAATTCTACATAATAGGTCCTAAAAGGATTTGTTTTTTACCTTTTTGACAAGTGGTCAGACAACTAAATTACAAGGGATATCTGAAAATGCAATATTCTCAAGATCACCTGTAGCTCGGAAACTAATAGGGCTATGACAATTTTGTTTGCTGCATCTTTAAAAAACCAGCTCAAGTTTGCCAAAACCTCAAGGTTTTATCATTAGTAATAATCAAGATACCCAGCCACTACTCTGTACAAAAAGGATGTATTCATTCTGGCACGCTCACTTATTTCTTCACAGAGCTCCACGCGGCGATCAGTATCGCATTCATTAGGCTCCTGTACCAAATTAATTTTTTATGGGTGATATTTATTACTTTTTAAGATTCCGCGGCAGCTAGCTACAGTCATTTCTAAAGTACTTGCAAGTTTCTTAAGACTCAAATTTGTGTTTCATTGCTATGTGACACAGGACAGCTACCTGATTATACCCTTATTACGTACCACCTGCTCACCTTGATGCTTTCTCTTTCCAGATCATCCAGTTTCCCAAAGTTTATGCATTAGATCCAGGACGTACCGATGCGAAGTGTTTTTCTCAGGATGACGATCATTAAAAGTCTGTGCTGCCTGTCGTGCACAGTTGTCATTCTTTTAGAAAAAACTTATTATTTACGATTTTTTAGCAATTTTCTATAAACCACTTTCACGAATTGGAATTCAATCGACTTTCTGATGATTTTACCGGATATTTACTCATCTCGTTTAGTGTAAAACAGGTAATAAAGTTGAGTTGATGAATTTTATTAAGAAACAAACAAAAACTAAAAAAGTTCGAGAGGCAGCAGGTGCGGTATGGTAGTGAATTTTCATTAAATGCTTTAAATTTGAATAACACAATTTTCTGTAAACTTAAAAAGTTTTATTTTGGTGCGTAGTAAGGTCTTTCCCAACGCAACATGTCTACCAATTTCATTAAAATAGCTTTGTAATTTTAGGAGATAATTTTTTTTAAAAGAATGCTCAAAATTTCCCTGGAAAACCTAGTATGATTTTTCTGGCTAACGAACTCATCCAAGCTATTAATAAAAGAACGGTTATTGCCGATTTTCATCCAAATCGGGTAATTACATTTTTTGTTATCGGTTGGATACATATCCATATATATATATATATATATATATATATATATATATATATATATATATATATATATATATATATATATATATATATATATATATATATATATATATATATATATATATATATATATAAACACATAAAAATTGAAACTGACCCCGGATATGGGTTCTAGGAGTCCTAGTTCGCGTTCGTTTGAAAAAAATTTTGCAAAGTCTTACCACCGATACCCCTCTATTAGTGAATTTCTTCAAATAAAAATTGTGTGTTAGTACCGTAAACCAACTCTTACAATGCCTAGACCCTTAGCACGTCCTTTTGAAGAAATGGTAGCATCTCTAATAACCTATTTTAAATGTGAAACTGACAGAGAGTGCCTTATCTACCTCTGACTGGTGTCTGCGACGTAAGTAGCAAAATGTATCATTAATTGTATCTAAAGTTTTAAGACTTTGTATATAAATTGGCGTTTTACTTGTATGCCAAAATTATAATTTATATTGTAAAATAACTATTGCAATTAGTTGTATTATTTGCAGAGAGTTGCAGCTGGGTTAAATATACTTAGGTCTTGCAACAGTTAACAATAACGCAGCTAACTCTAACAAAGGTGTAGTCGATGTAGTATATACAAGTCATACAAGAAAACGAAAAGAACCAAGGAAGTTGTAGATATAGATGATTTTCAATAACTGTCATTCAAAATGTCATTTATGATATGTATAAATATACAAGAGAAGAATTAATTGAACGCAAATGAAAAAAGAGGCCAAACCAAAAAGATAAAGCGGTATCGAACCTAAAACGAACGATTAGAAAATGAGCGGCAGAATATATATATATATATATATATATATATATATATATATATATATATATATATATATATATTATATATATATATATATAAGTCGTCGAGTGTGTAAAACAATTGGCAAAAAAGATGCTAAATACGAGGCAAACATTGACAAGAGCTTAAAAGGCTACTTAGGAATGAGAACCGCCAAGGCTGTGATATTTCCGTTTGTCAACAATTGTTACTCAAAGTTCTTGGATACAGAAGCACAAGAATTATAGATCATACCTGAAAAGCGTATGCGGATGAACATGGAAATCAATTCCCTAGACATTTGCCTGATCAAAGCGTACGTTATGGTTCTACAAAAAAAAACATCTTGCCCATATTAGAGACTACATCGAGCCTTACAACCCAAAGTCATCCCATTATAGACGAGATCATGCCTCCAGAAGACTGTATATACTTATAGATCTATTAAAAAATAAGCACATTAAAAAGTTTACAAATGAACCTGTGGCCTACAAACTATATCGGAAAACGTTAGAGGAAATGAACATCGCTCGTTCACATGTAGATTCAGAAAAATTCGGTTTTTGCATTCAAATATACCGGATTAGTAAAAAGTACCGGAACGCTTAAATATCTTCACGACCGCTAAAGTTACGCCTACAAGAATCGGTATTTGGGCATTTATGGGCATGCCCAATTCAACAATGATATCGGCAGTGTTGACAGATTTTCCAGGTTTATGCTACAGTGCCACTATTATTGTTAAATTTCGCATGCCCAGAAACGCTCAAATCCCGATTTTTGTAGGCGTGACTTTAGCGGTGGTAAAAATATTTAAGTATTTTTACTAACCCGGTACCGTATGAATCCTTCCTCAGAAAAGCGGGTAGAAAAAAGTCCATCTAAGATAAGTAAGTCAAAGTGCCGATCACTTCTTTATATCCCAAAGTACAAATTTAATAATCTTATTAAAAAATCCTAAAAATATCGCACCGATGGCATACACAACAATTTTTCTACACAAATATTCATACCTATTCACTTATCTGGTAAAAATATTGTCGTAAACATTAACTCTTATTCTTCTCTTGGTGCTCAAAATTAATGTGATGTTCTAATGCATATTTTTTAGCTTAGCTTGAGAAAGAGGCTATACGAAAGATGATGTTCTGATATTCATCGTCAGCACCAAAGTATTTGCAGTTGATATAAAGAAAGTGTTTATGCTTCCACGGATGTCAGAATTGCAAGAAACCTTTTTTCTGTCACGTTTAGTAGTGTTTCATGAAACATCCGCATCTATGCAGAAAGAAAAACAGCAGTGCATTTTGTGGCATAAGCCACCAGCAGGTCGAAATGCACAGAGAGTTTCTTGATTGTTTTAAAAATTATTGAACAATAATCACGACCTAAATTCTGCGATTTTATGAATTGATAACTATTGTAACCATAACAAAATATGGATTTTGTTCTCATGCCAATTGTGTTATGTAAAGAGTGATTTTAATACCTTAAAATCAACAACCTAAAAATATTTATTAGCTGGTCCTACGTTGACGGCTGCATGGAAAAATTCAACAACGAATCAGAAAGATGGAAAATATTTAATATTACTCAGCTTTCATTGAATCCTGCCAAATTTCATCAAACAGAACATGTATCACTGAAATGAAAAATTCTAATCTTATGCAGTCAGAATCAAAATTGTCTGTGAAGAAGAGTAAGTTTTTTAGCGACGGATTAGCACTCCGAACAGTCTGCCAAAACGAATGCAATAATGAAAAGTAACGCTTCGTTTGTTTTGCTCAAAGAAGTTTATAAAGAACATTGGCGAGTACTTCCAATAAAAGGCAGCGATACTTAAGCAGTTAGTGCCAAAAAAGGCTACTGGGTAAATTTGTCTAGCAATTTCGATAGTCCAGATATTCTAGATCAGTGATTCCCAAAGTGTAGGTGGGGCTCCCCTGGGAAATAGCGTTAGGGAACTGGGAGGAATTTAGATTAAAAAAATAACCTATTTAGAGCTATATTTTAATCTTTTGCATTGCAAATAAAATTGAACGTCTTAATATATTAATTTACTCAAATACCAAGTGAAAAATATTAATGCAACGAATGTGACTGTTTCTCAGATACTTTTTAACCTCGGTTCTGAATTTGAGCCATCGACAATGATGGGTCAAATTCAAACAATCATTTTCGAGTGCAAGGAGATTTTTCACTGTCGCTTTAACATTAGACATCGATGAGAAAATTAACTCGCATAACCATGATGTTGTTTTCGAGTTCGGGCTATTCTTGGATTTTTTCCACCCAAAAATGCTCCAGATTCGTCAGTTGATATTTCCGTATGTTTTTCTGTTATTTTCGTTGGAATTTTAGAATGTTGAAAGAAATTGTCCAAAAAGGTATTTAGTATCCATCTCTAATTGTCATAACTGGCCATAACATAGATTTGCTGTCACAGCTTTGGCACCATCGGTGCATATAGCAACGCATTTAGTGCCGTCAATGTATTTAGATGTACATTGCATAAAAGAATCAAATATTTTTTCCGGTAACATTGGTCATTAATACCGCAAAAATAAAATATCTTTTAACTTCATACTTTCTTTTGATAAAACTTTTCCACAAACTGCACATTTCGGTTTAGTGAAAATAACTAACTCATATTTAGGGTATTCCCCACTATTCACTCCGTTTTTCCTTGTTTGTTTGTTGTTGTTTGTATTTTGTTTCTTTAACGTCGGCCTTTTCCGCGACTATGGCCAATCACCAACGCCAGGGAGCAGTTTCACCTCACTATCCTGGAAATTTTGCCGAACCCCTGCCTTTCTGTAAGGAGGGTAGGTATCTTTAACGTGCCCAACATCGCATGGATACGGGACCGACGGCTTTACGCCCCCTCCGAAGGGAGGAACGTGAAGACATTCAACTTACTCAAATACAATGCCAGAGCCTCGGTTGATGTTAATGCTACAGTTTGTACTGAAAAAGTGAAAGGAGAACCCTGGCATCGAACCCAGTACCCTTCGGTTCAGAGGCACACGTTCTTACCCCTGAACCACCAAAGCTCTTGTTTTTCCTTGTATTTTTGCCACTTTGAGCCGTAGATGGTGCGAACGATCTTTTAAAAGCTTGTCCATATTTTGCAAAATAAGAAACATCAAAGAACGAATATACCACGCCTAAATTATCCACAAATATTTAATATTGCACTTTGCACAGTACACAACCTGCAAATGACGCCTCAGCGAACGTCTTGCTGATTATATAAAGGCATACGGATGATTCTAAAAAAATGTATTGTAGGGTTCCTTTTTAACCATGGTAAAAGTTCCAGAAAATAAAGACCAAAGACCTTGCGCTATTTGATAATAGATGGCACAAGTAACAAACCCATTTTCCATTCTATCCATTTAATTGGTTAGTGATGTAAGCCAAAAGCAATCTAATTGCGTCTCAGTATTGTTATTAGATGATTATTGGACCTCATTAGCATGGCTGTTTTTGCACATTTTTATTAAGAAAATTCACCAATAGAGAGGTAACAATGGTCATATATATATATATATATATATATATATATATATATATATATATATATATATATATATATATATATATATATATATTAGCTGTATATCTATATATATATATAGATATATATATATATATATATATATATATATATATATATATATATATATATATATATATATATATGTGTGTCTGTATCCGAGCAATAATTCAAAAAATACATACTTCACATGTAGCTAGAAGTGGTGTAAATAAATCTTCGTTGTGAATTTTAAGTAATTTGGTTCACACAATTTGGGGCGTTTTCCAAATTAAACATAAACTTTGAAAGACATAAATTAAGACCACTTATTATGGGATTGATGTCCAATGCTTGAAAAAGACGGACCAGTTATCTGCCAGGCGTAGATTAATACATACCACAGGAACAAATAATATAAATAACACAGGTAAATCATATTACCCTAACTAGCGATCGGAAAATCTCGGCGATTAAAATTCCGAAAACTCAACCACCCTTGTCAACACTTAACGTCATGCCACTGTCACAGCATGCGGCACAATAAACAATTGCTTCTTATGCTGTGACCCTGCAGTTACGCGAAAGTACATATAACAGGAAAACAAAGATGAGGTGAACGTAAAAAGTAATGATTTTTAAGTGGGAGATTCAATACATTTTTAAAATACACTATATTTTTAGCTTGATGAAGGGTCCCAATTAAAGTTTTAGATTAAAAACTGAAAATGTAGCATAGAAAGATCAAGGTTTGAGAACGGCAATAATACCGTGTAAACAAACACTTGTTACCTATTCAGCTCACAACTAAACTCAACCACGTCAGCTGACAGCCGGTACATGTCTTATTCTGGCACGATCCACATTAACATTTTCTTTTATTTCACTAACTTTAATTTTTCGTGGAAACAATATTGTCAAAGTTTCATACGTTTGGACCAAGTATAAGTTTTCTTTAAAACTCCTGCATAACTTCGTCACCTCACATTGTAAACGCATTGAAAATGTGCGAATGGCTAAATTAGCCGCAGCCAAGCAATTTCGACTATGCATACATACAAGTCTAAAATTATAAATTGAAGCAGACACCTTTTATTGCCGATAAAAAAAGAGAATTGTTTTTCAAAAACTGTTTATTGTTGAAAAAATTCCTGCCACGTTTATTATTTGGCAGATTCTTTCTTTTTCTAATTATAAATTAAGTTTTGTTTTAGAAAGCTTTTGTAAAGAGACTTACTGTACCTAGATATACAACATTTTAATTTTCTAGCTTCATAGAAAATACAATTTTGGGCATTTGTCTCAAAAGGAGCTCTAACACAAGACTAAAATGTTTTTTTTTGATAATAGATAGATATTGATCGTAACATTTTCGAAAAAATTCTTCAAATGAGCCTCTTTTGGGTATTTAATCGAAATCTTTAAGGTATTATTAAGGAAATTTCTATTTTCTACAAATAATATTTAGTATGGTAAAAAAGGGGAGCGCGAACAAAATTCTTACCAAAAGAGGATCGCGCCTTAAAAAACATTTTAGAAACACCTTTCTGGAAGAAGGTAGTAAAGTTGTCATCAACTACAACTAAATGTTATTCATACTCTGTTTGAAAAAAAATTAGATGTAAACTATTCATGTCTTTATAAAATTGATCAAAAAATATACACCTGTAATGCTTTTATTTGGAAAATGTATTAATGATGCTTGTCATAACACAATCCATTTCGGAGGATAAAGGCTTTGAGGCAAGAGTTTCTCGGTACAAAAAACAGTGCAGCTATTTAGCATTTGGCATTATTTCTTGTAATCTGACAACAAGATCAGATAGATGTGCTGTCACCGGCTTAGCACCAACGGTTTCTTCTTACCAACCTGTTTCTTCTTACCAAAAGAGGGTTGCGCCTTAAACAAATTTTGGAAATACTGTTCCGGATGCAGGAAGTAAAGTTGTCATCAACTACAACCAATTGTTATTCCTACTCTGTTAGAATTAAGGAATATTACATAGGTCAATTATTTAACCTTTACTATTCCAGTGACATAAAATATGTTTGAGTTTTTGGCGTTTTAACTTTTAGCCAAAGTAATTTTTTTGTCAGTATTTAAAAAATCTTACTTAAATCACATTTCCCCCTAGAATAGTGCGAACAACCGACTGTATTTGCTAATAGTACAAAAAAGTCAGTATTAACAAGATATTTACACATTAGTTTACTCTGACAAACAAAAAGGATTGATATAGAGGTCACTTTAGTAAAGCTTTTCATTATTGATATCTATTATATATACAATGAAAAAAATTCGTACTTTTTCTGTTCATAAAACAATAATAGTTTGTAAATACTACTATGCCCCAATGAATATTATTTAACACATTCATTTGAAATTTGTGGCGGACATGTGTAGAAATACGCATTTAGTTTTCAAACGGTATTTTCTCTAAACTCGTTATTTTGCAATACATTATTTAAATACAGATGTAGATACCTCTTTTCTGGCTTCAGAAGTGCTTATTTACTCATCTGAAACTGGTTATCGCCTTTTACGGCTTCGTCAGGCGAAACTGCTTGAGGAAAAGAAAACAATAACTTGTGAAGCCAGATAAGTTTTTACATCTGTATTTAGTATGGAACGGTATCACCAAGTAAACGCAGCAAAAATAAATAAATACATTATTTCACCATGTAGGGTAGAGCCACCTAGGTAAAAATATTTTAACTAGAAAGTACATAACGTATTAACCTTATTATAGCCAGCGGTTATTTTAAACTTTCAACTCTTATAAAAAAGTTCTATATTTCTAATGAATGCTTTTCGTATATAACTCTGTATATTATAGGGAAGCGAGAGAAGAACAAACACAAAAAGTAGCTATTAGATGCAGCCTCCTGTAATCATATTACCTGCAAGCTACTAAGTATGTCAGTAAATCCCAATGGCTAACAACAGCGTGTATTTGATATAGACAATTAGGTCTCTGTTATGTTAACAAGCTGGAAAAAGCAGCGTAGTGATCACACATCAATAAAGTTTAAAAAAATGAAACAAAACGATACGACTAATTGTCTTAGTATTAGAGAGAAAATTGTTTAGAAAATTCCTCAAAGACATTGTCTACAGGCCTTCAAGATACTATAAACTATTATTCTGACAAAATTTCTTGTTTATCAGCCTTCTAGAAATTATTTGCTTACCAAAAAAAGACTCAGCGGACCTTTTATTATCAAGAGAAGAAAATACTTCCTCATTTATTTACTTAAATTAGTTATAGTAATATAAATGTTGCTGTTGCTGCTGTTTTTGTTAAATGTTACCTCTGCAATGAAATTAAACACTAAGAGCTTTTTGCTTGGTTGTAAATTCAAAAAAATTCACTAATAAAGAAATGTTTATGAATCGGTGCAATAATTAAAAAAAAATTGATACATTTACTAATTGCTTAGATATGTTCATTGGTCTGTTTAGTCGCATCCATTTTTAAATGGAATTTCAATTTTGCCATCGGAAAATTTTCGTAGCCCTAAAAACAGTCAAGTTAGTTTAGTACAATTTTACAGGTACATTGCTCTTCTAAACGCTATACCACTTACCGTTTTAAGCTTTTAGCCCGGTACTAGGGTACGTAAATTTATAACTAGCTTTAATGTCTGAAGCTGACCGTTCTAGCCCTTTCAAGATGGATTATTATTTTTGACATACCATTTCGCAGTTTTATCAAAGAAATTCAACAACAGCAACATATTGGGGCTAATTTTTTTTGTGGATACCTGAAAATACCAGTTTTGAAATTAAATCATGGAACATTATGTTGTAATTCTTAAAAACTCTGGAAAAGTTAGGGGAGCAGGAATAGCTTACAGTAAACCAGCGAGATGCAAACAGGATTCTTCGAAGACAGCTAACTGGCAAGACTGGATGAAAATATAAAATTCTGGACGCAGCAAGTGCGTTATGGTAGTGAATTTTCATAAAAATGTTTTTAATAACAAATATGTGTGTTTTTTTAAGAAAGCAGGCATCAAATTTGGTTACCAGTATAACCTATATAGTAAAAACAATGTGCCTTGTTTCATCAAAATAACTTTATTGTGTGAAAATGTACAAAAATTTCCAAAAGTAAACTTAAAGTGTTCCCGAAAAAACACGTTTCTTGGTCAACCTTATAGGTTAATAGCAAATTGAGCTGTTCAAATATGAAACATTTGATCAAAATTCGCTACCATAACGCACTTGCTGCGTCCAGAATTTCTTTTCTTACAAACATGCATTATATTTCGAAGGAAAATGCAAAAATGCAATAACATAAGGCGTGTTTGATTTAAAAAAAAAAGGAAATTTGTATCACCAACGACTTATGGGCCAGCCTGTGATTGTAGAAATATTATTTTAAGATGTAGCTCAAGACACCCTATAATTAATATATACAAAATTTTTTCATATCTTATATAATAACGGATATATTGAACTTTATTAATTTTTTACGAAAATTCGACAAAAATTATATACCATTAAACGATAAACTCTATAGCTAAGGCTACTGCCAAGCATCAGAGAAAGGGTCTATTTGAAATGAATTTTCTGGGAATATTTTAGTAAAATGAAGGACAATGACGATTAAAACTAAGACTTTAGGGTTTGTAAAACATCCTTCTTGAGACATTTTATTTCTATAGCCCGTATTAGATTCAAGTTCTTTGCCTAAATGTTGCCAATTTTGACATTTTAAATCGCCACTTCGACGTTTTGAGGAAAACCCCAATTTATTTTTCTTTAAATGCCTATAACTTTTTTGTCTTTCGACCTGCCTAGCTAAATTTTGGTGGGTAACTTACCTATAAGGATGTAACCCTGCGTGCGAAATTTGGTTGCCCTTACTTTGTTAATTCCGGAGATATAAATTTTTTTCGAAAGAAAACACAAAATTTTCCGGGAAAACCTGGGCAGATTTTCCTGGATAACGAACTCATCCAAGCCATTTGCAAAAGGAATTTTTTCACCAAATTTAATCAAAATCGGCCCATTATTTTTTGAGTTATCGGTGTGATACATATATATATATATATATATATATATATATATATATATATATATATATATATATATATATATATATATATATATATATATATATATATATATATATATATAAACATATAAAAATTGAAACTGACCCCGGATATGTTTTCTGGAGGGCCTAATTAGCGCTCATCTGAAGAAATTTTTTCAAAATTCAAAAGTCGGGATCTCCTCATTAGTGAATTTTTTTTAAGAAAATTCACTAAAAACTAATGTGGCATAAAAAAATCTAGATTGATTGTCAACGGAGTCAGATATTCCACCAACGAGTTAGAGAAATATAGTGGGACAGATATTTTGGAAGATAGACAGAAACCAGCAAGTGTCTCGTCAACTCCCGATATCAACGTTGCTACAGTGTGTCATGGGAATGTCAACGGGGATGATGAACTCGCGCAAGTGTCAGAGGCATTGGTGAAAACGACAAGGGACTCTGAAGCGTTAGCCCCTAAACTTGCTGTCTAAGAAGCCGGATCAGCGTCAGAATAGTGTGGTTGTTTGTCTCTGAAAAAAAACAAGGAAAAATGGAGACTACTCCTGTGTTGCTGAGACCAAGAAAGAGATAATTGAGTGGACGTTTTGGCTTTGACCATTTTTGCGTTTGTTCTTTGCGGTCTTTATTATTTTTTGTAATTTGTAGTTTGTTTGGATCTTGGTTCCCCTTTTCATTTTTCTTGATTGTTATTGTATTGTTATATGTGATGTAACTGCTATTTTTTGGAACAATGTTATACTTGCTTACTTAACGCTTGCGCTGTTCAGGTGTTTTTGGTGAGTTTTTTTAACGATTTGAGTTTTTATTTTATTTGGTGATTTTTATTTGACATACTCGATGATTTTAAGCGGTTTATATTGTGTTTTTGATTAGTAATTTGAGATATTTAGCGATGTTTGTGTGTTGCATGTGTGGATGATGAGTGTAAATTTTAGCTTATTTGTTTTGTTGATTTTTTTTTTATTGTTAATGTTTTTGTTTTCCGAATACACATAGATTTTGATTTATTGTTGATATTTTTAAACTTTTAAATTATCATTTAAGTACTAATTTTAGCTATAACTAACGCCTTTTAGTCCAGCTCAATTCGGTTTGTTTTTATGTTTTGTTTGTATATATTTTAATCGGATACTGTTCTGTTTGGATTGACGATATCACTTCAATCAATCAACTCTAGTATAGTAACCGAGCGCAAAGTATCAAATTAATTATGGACCAAAAATTGAATTTTGAAGGTATTGCTACGAAAAATAGCGTGTTTGAGAATATACAAATGTTCAATGAGGGTGCAGTGGAAATAAAAATTAGCTTTTGTTTGTAAATGTTCGCAGTCTTAATGCAAATTCTGAAAAACTGTAAGCCTTTATTGGGGCTTTTAGAAAAAAGCAGTGTGTGATTGTGTGTACGGAAACTTGTACTGCTCACGATAGTACGATTTACCAGGCTACAAAAGTTACTATAACGAGAGCAAAATTAACAAAGCAGTTGGCGTAATGATGTATATGAAAGATAGTATACTTGAGGATACAAAGATTGTAATGGTGGATAGGGTGGGTATTGTGAGTTCTGATACAAAATTTAATGGAGGTGAGTTACTTAGGATTTTGGCGATTTATAGATCGCATGACGTGCCAAAGACTGAATACGTTTATAGTTTCAATAAATTCCTAAGGCATCAGGTGAGTACAAAAAAACACTGTATAGTTTGCGATTTTAGCATAGATATGTTGACAACAATGTCACGAGAAAAGAATTAAGGGATAATATTATTGTACAGGAATTTATAAACAATTTTTTGGAGTATAAGTACACTCCGTGGTTCTTAGTCATACAAGGCTCCTCAGATCATAACAAAGGTACTTGCATTGACACCTTTTTCATGAAAACGAATAACATAAACTTTGATTCTGAGAAGATAACTAACCCCTTCAGTGACCGTTATCCATTATTTGTAACTATGGGGAAATTTGAAACAAAGCGGCTAAATGAGACAAGCTTGAAATCAATCAATTACAGTTAATTAAAAAGAACTGCTAATAATATTGACTGGGACTGTATACAATCTATGCAGGATTCCAACTCCACCGTCGACACACTGATTAAGCGAATAGACGGTTGCATTGAGAAAGCCACTGTGAGTATATAATTAAAAGGTAAAAACAGCGTTTCAGTACCGCAAAAGGAATGGACTACGGCTGCGATCATTGTATCTTGCAGAACCAAAGAGTCTTTGTAAGTCTTTATAAGTGAAAACCTACAAGTGAAACGCTAAAACTTGAGTATAAAAATTATTGTAAGATATTAGATAAAGTTATAAAAGATGAGAAATTTTAATATGAGAATGAGACGGTTGAGTGAAGCAGAGGCAACTTGAGACAATTATGGAATTATGGGGTGCAAAGTTAGCTCGCCTCCTCGTGGTGCACCCTGGGTAACGCTAAAGAGCTAACAAACTTGGTGGCCGGACAATTTTGTGATCTCCCGGATAAAGCACATGATGGCTGACGCGACATTTAATCCAACCGGTCCTCCCCAGGACCTACCGACAAGAAATCTTGGACCAAGTCTCAGGATCTGCCAACTAAATATAGAAGGAATAAGCTGGGCTAAGTGCCAAGTCCTTCATAAAGTCTTAGTGAGTAACGATATTGACGTCATTGCCATACAGAAAACCCATACGGAAAACGAGGACCCGCTTGCCAAAAGAGGCAGGATACCGGGGTACGACCTCATCGGGGCAACATACCACCATGCTTACGGGGTCGCAACATACGTTCGCTCATCTATCGAACATGCTCAACTGTGTAAAATATCTAGCTCAAACAATATCCACAAGCTGGTCATCAGGGTTGGAGAAATAAACATTAGCAATATATATATATAAACCTCCCGCTATCACCTGGTCACCTGACGACCTGCCTACCTCACCCCACCCAGCTGTTTATGTGGGATATTTCAACAGCCACCATACGCTCTGGAAATACAAATATTAATGAACTGGGCAGATGTTAATAATGCATACTTGGTGTTTGACGCCAAACAACGATTTTTCAAAACTGCAGCATGGAATGAGGAGTACAACCCTGATCTAGGCTTTGTAAGCACAAACGATGACAATACACCATTAAGAGCAACTCGCAGAATTCTGGCAGACTTCCCTCATAGCCAGCACAGACCGGCTATTATAGAGATTGGTATATGTATCCCACTTATCACATCCTTTTCACGACAAAGATGGAATTTTAAGAAAGCCGACTGGGAGAGCTACTCTAACAGACTCGATAAATGCATAGGCTGGATCCCACCAACAACCGAAAACTGCCAGAGGTTCATAGGACCGATTATCGAAACAGCAAAAAAGACCATACCCAGAGGAGTCCGTAAGGAATACATACTAGGATGGAATAATGATTGTGAGTAACTGTACAGGGCATTTCTCGAGAGCGGAGACAGGGAAATGGCTGATGGGCTGTTGAACAGACTGGATATAGCCCGCCAAGAACGGTGGACAGAAACAGTCAACAGCTTAGCCTTAAAAAAATCCAGCAGGAAAGCGTGGTTACTCTTGAGAAGGCTCGGCGAGGGTACAAAAATCGCAAAAAATGACCCGGAAATACATCTAGACAGGATTGCCTCCCACGTAGTGTCCACATCAAGAGCACCACGGGACAGAACCCACTGAACTCGCATTAAACATGAACTTAAAGCCCTAAAAGCCAACAGCCAGGAAAAAACCGAGTTCTCACGCCCATTCACCGTAGATGAGGTGGCAGATTTTCTGAAGAACACCAAGGCGGGAAAAGCACCAGGGCCTGATGGAATCCATCAAGAATTCCTCCTGAACAGCGTTAAATATAGAATAAAATGGCTAGCCCAATTCTTCACGAACATCATGGAAAAGGGAACCATTCCGAGCACAATGAAAAGGTCCAGAGTTATCGCTATCCTCAAGCCAGGAAAGCCGAATGATGACCCGAAAAGTTACCGCCCATTAGCGCTACTAATAGCAATCTATAAGCTCCTTGAGAGACTTCTTTATAATGGAATCGGAAGCAAAATATTGGAAAGGGTCTCCATCGAGCAGGTCGGTTTTAGACCAGAGAGAAGCTGCGCAGATCAGATCATGTCACTCACAACCCATATTGAAGCAGGATACCAAGATAACCTGAAAACATCAGCCGTGTTCGTGGACCTCTCTGCAGCTTACGATACTGTGTGGAGGCATGGACTACTCACAAATTTTATTAAACAGTCCCATGCAAACAAACCCTGCAACTTATTGATAACATGCTTACTGGTAGGGTTTTCCGGATCATACTGGGCAACAAAACGAGTTCCTCAAGGACGCTTAATGACGGTCTTCCCAAGGATCTGTCCTATCCTCACTGTTTTTCAACCTCTATATCTCCGACATGCCTGAAACTAGATCTCGAAAGTTCGGCTACGCGGATGACTGGGTACTAGCCACACAACATCGTCTCTTTGAAGAAACAGAAACTGTCCTCTCTTCAGACTTGGCTAGCTTGAGGACGCATTTCCGTAAATGGAGACTGAGGCCAAACCCCAATAAAACGGAGACGGCGTGCTTCCATCTCTCTAACAAGGCAGCGAATAGACAGCTCCAGGTCTACTTCGAGGATACTTTACTGCGCCACAACGCACACCCAAAATATCTTGGTGTCACCCTAGATAGGACGTTGACCTATAAGAGGCATCTGGAGAACACGGCTGCGAAGCTGCGAACTCGGAACAACATCCTCCATAAGCTATGCGCTACCACATGGGGCTCAACCGCTGAAACGTTAAGATCCTCAGCACTTGGGCTGGCTTACCCAATTGCAGAATACGGCGCACCGATCTGGCTTAACAGTGCGCATACCCAAAGGATGGACACAGAACTAAACTAGACCATGAGGATAATCAGCGGAACGCTAAAATCGACTTCTATCGAATGGCTACCAATACTGAGTCATATACCTCCTCCATATCTCCGGCGCAAGGCAGATCTCCGATAATATAAACGTATACAAGGCAACCCTCAACTTCCCATACACCAGGACACGGTTAAATCGTGCAGAAACAGACTACGATCCAGAAGACCGACCATAAGAACTGCAAGAAAACTACATACATCATAGTTCGACCCCATAGATTCTTGGGAGCGAAAATGGACAGACAACTGCTCCCCTCAACTCAGAAATCTTCCGTGCATAAGAATGAAACCTCTCGCGTTCGAACAGCCCCGCAAAATATGGACATCACTGAACAGAATACGCACCAACCATGGCATATGCGCGGACTGATTACTATATATATATATATATATATATATATATATATATATATATATATATATATATATATATATATATATGTATATATATATATATATATATATATATATATATATATATATATATATATATATATATATATATATATATATATATATTGTCTAAGAAACAAATTTGGTGGGTTTACGATATAAAAACTATATAGCAAAAACATATATTTCAATTTTATAATAAAATAATTTGCACCAAATAATTTATATAAAAATTCGCTACCGATTCTCTATTTAAACTAAAGCCGTCATATGATCTGGGCATTCACCTATCATATCAGCCGGAAGCCGACGATAATGAAACGGTTACTCAGCTGGTGTAATATTTAAACGATTGAAATAAAAACATAACGTTTTGTTTGCATGTGATTTAATTCGATCGAGTTAATTTTTTAATTGTCATGACCGCACCCAGCTGATGATTTAAACTGTTATTAGCTGGTCACTCAACTAAACCGGAAACACTCTTGATAACGAAACGGTTAATCAGCTGGTGTAATATTTAAGCATTTGAAATAAAAACATAACGTTTTGTTTGCATGTGATTTAATTCGATCGATTTAATTTTCATCCTACATACGACAAGTTCTTTATATTAATTCTAATGAGAGAATTTTAAATTGATTTGATTTTAATAAACAGGTTAGTCTTTGATAGGTGGTTTATATTTATTACGTATTCAATATATTGATTAAATTGCTATACTTCTCAGGTAAGGTGTCTTTGGCAAGTGGTTTATATTTATTACTAATAATTAACTTCTTATTACGCATGTTATTTTAAATGGCGGTTCCTCGTTTGCCTAATACAGGTTAGTTGGATTTTCAATTTGATTACGTCATCTCAGGTCAGTTCGCTAAATCTTCGGGTTAAATACGACGTCAGGTGGCGGAGATATTCGGGTTAGGTTCGGTGTCAGGTGGCGGAACTACTCGGGTTAGGTCGGGAGCGGTCGGGTCTGGTCAGTGGCTCCGCCACCCTGTGCTCGGGTTAGGTCGGGGGCGGTCGTGGGTGGCGGGTGGCGGAGTTAGAAGGAACCATCTATACCTACTTATATATATATATATATATATATATATATATATATATATATATATATATATATATATATATATATATATATATATATATATATATATATATATATATATATATATATATATATATATATTTATATATAAGAGAATGATATGAAAGTTGAGAATAAATCGGACATAGCGAGCTCAATGAACACATATTTCTGAGAGGTGGGTGCAAGTTTGAGTGCGCAAATTACCCACCCAGTCAGTACCAAATTGAATCATCCAGAAAGGGATGAGAAATCGATTTTCCTACAACCGACAGAGTCCCGCGAAGTACAGAGAATTATCAATTTCATGAAAAACATATCGGACGGTGTGGATGGTATTAACGTAAATGCCGTAAAAACTGTTTCTGCACATATTGTCATACCGTTGGTGTATATATGTAATTTGTGTATTAAGACCTCCGACTGGCCAAGTACACTAAAAAACGCAGAAGTTGTCCCTATTCACAAGGCTGGGGTTAAATCCTGGATTTTAAACTACATGCCAATCTTTCTTATATCAAACGTTGCCGACGATACTGTTATCATCTCGAGTGGTGACACGTGGTCCCTGGTAGAGGAACAAATGAATCCATATCTCAAACATGTGTCGGAATGGCTGACCCTGAAAAGATTGTCTCTGAACGCAGATAAAAGTTTATATGTGAGGTGTGAGATTTACTGTGATATTGTACCTGACACACTGAATATTAAGTTGGAAAATCAATTGACAAAAAGAGTTGAGAGCCATAAGTATTTGGGCTTATATTTTGATTACAACATGAAATGGGACAAGCACATTAATGCTATCATAAAAGGAGCTAGATATTTGATATTCATTTTTGCCAAAATTAGAAATCTTATGAAAACTAAAGCATTTGGGTTGATATACTATGCATTTTTACACAGTATGACAAACTATGGAATATTTGCTAGCCGCGGAGCATATGACAATAATCTAAACCTAATACAAGGAATACAAAACAAAATATTAAAAACTCTGGACGCAGCAAGTGCGTTATGGTAGTGAATTTTCATAAAAATGTTTCTAATAGCAAATGTGTTTTTTTAAGAAAGCAGGCACCAAATTTGGTTACCAGTATAATTTATATATTAAAAACAATGTACCATATTTCATCAAAATAACTTTATTGTTTGAAAATGTACAAAAATTTCCGAAAGTAAACTTAAATTTTTCCCGAAAAAACTGGTTTTCTGGTCAACCTTATAGGTTAATAGCAAATTGATTCACAATTTGAAGCATTTAATGAAAATTCGCTACCATAACGCACTTGCTGCGTCCCGAATTTCTTTTCTTACAAAGATGTATTATATTTCGATGGAAAATACAAAAATGCAATAACATAGGGCGTGTTCGATTAAAAAAATTCACTAAAAAAAAAGAAAATTTGAATCACCAACGACTTATGGGCCACCTGTAATTGTGGAAATATTTTTTAAGATGTAGCTTAAGACACCCTACAATTAATGTATACAACTTTTTTTCGTAACTTGAATAATAACGGAAATATTGCGCTTTAATGATTTTTTAAGATAATTCGACAAAAATGATATACCATTAAACGATAAACTCTATAGCCAACACTACTGCTAAAGTATCAGAGAAAGGGTCTATTTGAAATGAATTTTCTGGGAATATTTTAGTAAAATGCAGGACAATGACGATTGAAACTAAGAGCTCAGGCTTTGTAAAACATTATTCTTGAGACATTTTGCTTCCATAGATCATATTAATTTCAGGTTCATTGCCTAAATATTAACAATTTTGACGTTTAAAATCGCGACTTTGACGTTTTGAGGAAAACCCAAATTTATTTTTCTTTAAATGCCTGTAACTCTTTTGTCCTTTAACCGACAGCGCTAAATTTTGGTAGGTAGCTTACATATAACGATATAAACCCGTGTACCAAATTTCGTTGCCCGTACTTTGTTAATTCCGGAGATATAAATTTTTTTCGATTTTTTTCGAAAACAACCACAAAATTTTCCGGGAAAACCTCGGCGGATTTTCCTGGATAACGAACTTATCCAAGCCACTCGCGAAAGGAAGGTACTCACCAAATTTTATCAAAATCGGTTCATTATTTTTTTAGTTATAGGTGTGACACATAAATATATAAACATATATATATATATATATATATATATATATATATATATATATATATATATATATATATATAAACATATAAAGTCTGAAACCGACCTCGGATTTGGGTTCCAGGTGTCCTAAATAGCGCTCAGTTGAAGAAATTTTTTCAAAATTCAAAAGTCGAGATCTCCTCATTAGTGAATTTTTTTTAAGAAAATTCACTAAAATTATAAACAAGAATCGATTTCCAGAACACATTGTTCCGCCTTAATGTAATACAATGGTTTCAGTTGGAATCAATACCGTTTCATTATGAAACGTTAAAAGGGATATATTTGCATAGCGCAAGCAAAACAAGGCATAGGACGATACAATTACCACGGATTAGCAAAACTATAAGCCAGAAAAATAGCTACACTGTGGCTAGTAAACTTTTTAATATGTTTACAAATGACCTCAAGTCGATAAATACAGGTAAATATACTATCGAGAGAAGATGGAATTGTTTTATAATGAGCTGAATGATTCCATTTTGGCTATCACTTATTACTTTTAAGTGAATTTTTTATCTGGTGATTATGCATTTAAGTTTTATGATTAATATAGGAGATTGTAGATTAGTTATTCTTTTTTTTAGTCAACCTATGTACTGGAAACTTGTTTATCTTTATAGGATTTTACTCTGTAAGCTAGCCTATGTTCAGGTGACTCTGTTGCCTATATGGGATTTTTGTTTGCTTTGTAATTTTCCTGGATGAATAAACTTGAAACTTGATGTCACACTAATCTTCCCCTTTGAGACATATATAATCCCAAAAGACTTTAAAAAAATCTTTCTTTCG
Source organism: Tillus elongatus (assembly GCA_964006375.1). Taxonomy (NCBI): domain Eukaryota; kingdom Metazoa; phylum Arthropoda; class Insecta; order Coleoptera; family Cleridae; genus Tillus; species Tillus elongatus. Next base: position 64,738,250 of record OZ023267.1, on the reverse strand, counting down.
TGAAAAGATCTTTATTCAGAGTTTTTTATTTCAACAACCAAAATTAATTGTAGGTGAAACACTTCTTACATAATCCAACCCTCCCGACTGGTGCCCGTCTCTTCAGTTGCATTGCGGGACCCCGCTTCAATAAGCTGTCCTGCTTATTGAAGGAAATTTATGAAATTTCTTGTTTCGCTGAAGATGATGAAAGCACTCACTGTGCATATCATAAGAAGTTTATTAAAAGCATTTTTTTTACCATTTCGTGAACTTTCTGTCGAATTTATATAAACCTGTTATGGTCTCTGAGATCCACCTCACCCATGTATTTATTGTAAAATGACAATAATTCTGGACAAGGAACGGATATTTTCTTCCAATTTTATCCATTCTCTCAACTGAAGACATAACATCAGTGTGACAGTTGTCCAATACCATAACTTGATTGGTGTCATGCCATCTTGTACCAGTAACGCCGTCTTGAGTGCAAAGAAACTCTGCATGATGACGTGGTAGTGGATCGCTTCGTTCGGGTATATTTTTTCGTGTAGCAATACATGTTCCAACAGCCGAATTTGGTGTAGTTTTCACTAGCGTTACTGAAGTAAAAAATTGGATTACTCTTTCTCCTAATGTCCTGTCGACTTATTCTTCTTTTTTTACCGTTATATACATTTAACTCATAGGCGCATCCTGTGAGTAAATCACTTCTCACCCACAATTGTATACCCCGCTTTACCGGTAATATTATAATATTGGTTTTAGCCTAGAGCGCCCTTTGAATTACACCATGCTTTCATCTGTCGACTGGTAAGTTGACTCTTTTCTTGCTTTTGAAAAGTACGCTTGAAGCATGCAAGCAATACATTTTTGAAGCATCTTGGGGTTTATCAGGCAAGTTATAATATAGTTTGGATATGATAAATTTGAATTGATCCCTGGTTATCGCTTTTTTATTCCAGCGTTTTCCATTGAGAATTGCTGAGACCAGTAATCACGAACACTACATAAAACATAAGACATCATCATCATAACTCCAGATACAAGCCTTATTTCAGAATAATCTGTTCTCTTGTTTTTTCTAAGCTTCTATTCCCAATATTTTTATCCGCTCTTTTGTGCAATGCGCTACAAACATGTAGAGGGTGTTGGGAAATAATTTTCCTAACACTTCTATTTCCGTAAAAAGGTGGTTAATATCTTTCAAAATAATTTCTGTTTTTTTCTCGGAAGGTAATGCGATGTAGGTATAATTTGATCTGATATGATTTGATTTGAAATTTTTTTCAGTAAAATGCCTTTTCCTTAGAAATCCTGAAGATTTAGGTATAGAAACATAATATATCATTTGGAAGGAGATTTAATCCCCTTTAAATTCTTAAGGTAATACACAGGGGGTTCTATGTGAAAAAGCGGCTTTTAGTCATTTTTCTATGTAGCAGAAAGGTAATACTTTTAAAGAATCTTGTATAATACCGGCTAGATTTCTCTATTGGAGTAAAATAACTGTACTATCTTTAAACTACAGCCACAATTTTAGCTTTACAAGATGGAGGGGTACAAAGTTATTAACGTTTAATTATGACTGTATTCTTTCAAAAACTATGAAAATTAATTTATATCTGGGGAAACACCACCGATATGTATATGATAATATTGGGAAAAAGTAATTCAAATAAACAAAGAATTCGCAAAATATATAATATAGAGGCTGGTCTATTTAAAATAACAGAGCTACCACGACTTTTCAGTAGAAGCGGCAACAACGCGTAATTGAAAATATCTTTAATAGATAGAGCATACTTGATTATGGTACCAACCAAATTTTCAGATCGATGACATGTTTGGTTTTCCATAAAGTACCAACAAGCGTGGGACAGACTGTATGTATACTTACTACTTACCTGCGGATGCACAATGACTAATCCCACAATTAATCAGGTAAATTTGAATAAAAATGGACGCGCTCAACAAGTCACCTAATGTTGATGTGTATTTTTAGGTTATGTCAACATAAACGATTGCAACTTTAAGGCGGAAGCCATGAATAGACGAGCGAACGCATTGGTTTCAATATTTGGATGATAGAGCCCACTAGTATTTCGAAAATTTCCTGACGCATTATCCCGTTAGCTTTGCGATAAGCTTAAGGAAGATAGTTCGCGCTGATTTAAATAAATGTCTTAAGACTTCAAAAGTAGCGTTCTTTCGTTAGCGATTTTATTCTACGAATATAAGCTAAAAAGTTAAAACTAGGTTAAATGTGTTTTGTAAAATGTTTCCAAGGAGGGCTGAACCATTTAATTGTAGACCCTTGCTTATGGTTTTGTGTAACTACCTTAGGTAGAGACTCAGATTTTGTACAGCCACTAATTCTGCACCCAAGTATTTGAGTATAACAGTCAACTGAAACTTTAAGAAAAAAGGAACACTTGTCTGATTCACATACAACAATATTATTTTTCCAAAAAATTTCGTACACTTTTTGTAGCTGTAACTTAATTGTAGTATGTATGTATGTTGCTACTTTAATATTTGTCCATTTCCGCGACTATGGTAAATCACCGACGCCAGGAAACCTATCTGGAAATCAGGGTGGGAATTTTAACGTACCCAATACTAGATGATATCTGGAACTTCTTGTCTTATGCCCAATCTAAAAGACAAAACGTGAAAATATTCCATTTACTTAAATATAATGCCACTCGGCAGATATTAATTTGAGAGCCTGTACTACATTGGGAATTCAAACCAATAACCCTTGGCTTCAAAATCACACGCTCTTACCACAGAACCACAGGGGTACTGCTTAGCATTACTTTTGCAATACTTTTATTTAGAAGACACAGAGCCTGCAATTTTTCGTTGTTGTTCAGCTAGAAAGTGTAATTGTCTGAATTTAAATTCAATAAAAATACAAAGGCGATTTCGAATTTAAATATTATTACAGTCACGAAGATGTTTGAAATTCGTCTAGGTAAATATGCAGCAATGATTTGAATAAATTCTCTGTTTTCTAAAGTACTAAACGTTTATATTGTTTGTACACATGTTCTCCTTTTCAAACATGTATTTCATATGACCAATTGTTACATGGGTACTTAATTTCACTCATTTAAATACATAAAATGGTTGGTGAAAATACTTGTTTACTCTTGATTGTTGAATTGCTTAGCACACGTACTGAAAAATAACGGAATGGGTGTACTACAGGTTAAATGTCAATTGGATTAACAGAAATATCGTCATCATCATCACAGTCTAACGGCAATGTGGACTTGGCTTTGCAGCTGTATCTCCAGCAGTAGTTTTGTAGCCTCAGCACTTCAACGATTGGGCCAGGTTCTTAGTTTTTTCCTCTTCTTTTTATCGAATCAGGTGCCTTTAAAATATTATTACCAGAAAGTTATTAAGTCTAAGATTATGTCCAACAAATTTTACCTGCTTTTTTAAGTGTCCTTTGGCAAACATCTTTCTTCTATCACCTAAGCTAATACACTCTTAATCGTTTCTTTATCAGTGTACATTATCTTTGACAATGTTCTTCATGTGCAAATCTCAGAAGTTTCTAATCTTTTCATCTTATGCTTATTCAGAGTCCAGCTTCAATACGTACGTATGACTTGATTAACCTTATCCTCAGGTCCAATTTATAAGGTGGCGACAAACACTCGATTTTTGCTATTGAATGTAGTCAGAGACTGTCATTAGCGGTGCCTTCAAATTATAGCACAACCCTAAATGACAAGCGCAATTTTTACAGGTAGACTGTATTATGCAATATAGATTATAAAAATGTACCTACAGAAACTAATATTTATATATAAAAAAGCATGGACGCAGCAAGTGCGTTATGGTAGTGAATTTTTATAGAAATAATCTGGCACCATACATTTTTTTTCATTAAAACGCTTACAACCTATTTTTTCTTGTAATATATCAATCTAGATTTAAGTATATCGTTTACTATTTATCGTGTTAAATTGATTACGATAACTTACTTATCTTCGGAGATAAAAAGTTTTTTCTGAGGGAAAGTCAAAAATTTTCCCGGAAAAACTGACCAGATTTTTCTGGCTAACGCGACTTATCCAAGTCACTTATAAAAGGAAGGAAACTTATACTCGCTGAGAACTCGCTTTTCCTCCTCCCGAGTGTGTGTCCGAAGCTCGGCT
>OZ023267.1:64650723-64733893 GCA_964006375.1 Tillus elongatus | reverse complement strand
TTGACGTCGTTTATGTCGCCATTTTTTGGGAGAGGAACTGTCTTTTCAATCTTTAATAGATGTGGAAATATACCCTGAACAAAGCACATATTAATAATTTTGCTCAGTGGGTAGGCAATCACATGAATCCAAAAATGTCACAAGCTGACTTATTTTTCATCCCCAACACCACCTGTATAACTTTACGTGGGGGGTTATCCTCGAGAAACACTGACCCATTGTTCCATAGTTTGATACGTTTTATATAGGAATAGCACGTTTTTGACGTGTCTTCTACTGGAACCAAATTATTCTCACAAGTTTAAAAAAACACAGTCTGCATCTAGTGCACTTGCTCCTTGGTTAATCCTTGAGGTTTTTTTATATTCAAATTTAACAACTTCTAGATGGTTTATAGATTTATTATCAGCATTTGTAATTTTGTCTCCGTTACAGTTTCTAATAGAAGTGTCAATTTGTGTCCTTACTTGTTTCCTTTGGCTTTCATAAAGAGTTTTAGAGTTTTCGTCTCTTTTTACTATAAACATTTTATATACAGTCTCTGCCTCATTCTTTAATTTCTTGATAATTTCACTCCGGAAAATATGTCCTTAACAGTGATAATTTTTTCTTTTTTACATGGAAGTAGTTCTTAAAGTTTCCATTAGCGTCTCTTGAGAACGAACGTAATATTCTCCAGCATCCGTTACCAGAAGTGAATTCCAGTCAATGTTTTCCTTACATTATCAAATTTATCCTCTTTTGTTATTCTCATATATCAGGAGTTTATTCGCAAGATGGTCAGACAAGTGTAAATTCACAGTTTTCACTAGACTGTTGTTTAGGTTTATATTTGAATAATTATTGTCGACACAAGTTGCAGATTACTTTGCTATTCTAGACGGTTTTTAAAATAGATTATTAAGGACATAAGATATAAACAGATGATGTAGCTTGGCGCTCTCCATTGTAGATTCCCAAATATTCACACTAAGTCTCTATCGACGAAAAGGTTATTAACGCCACTGTTTATTAAAGTACCCAGTGCAATGTCAGATTTTTGTATAAAACATGCATGTCTGCGCCCGGGGGCGATAAACTGATAGAACTGTCACGTCTAGACTTGGGAATCAAGCTGCAGCTATTTCTATACAACCCTCAACAGAGAGGTTGGTAATCGGATTAATGGACTCATATTCCACTCATTCTCTTAGCACCATCACAAGAAGTTGATTGTCTTGCAAATCAATTTGCTATTCTGTAGCCTTGTATTACGATCTTGTTCACGTTGTCATTAGTCAGCCAATGTTCCGTAAAGCTAGCTAGAGAACAGCCTGGTAGTTTTAAACAACTTTCTAGGAAATCTATCTTCCTAGGCAGTTCTTGTGAGTCCAGGTTAATCAAAGCAAGACAACTTTTTTGACAATTTTTTTGCATAGAATTTTACATTATCACTTCCTCGAAAAAACCTATATCTGGATACTGTTATACCAGTGGTCCAATTTTGGGCATCGTAAATTTCACTTAATAGACCAAAGTCTGCTTGTGCCTTGAAAGATATACCTTTTAAAATCTCTTTCACCCGACATTCTTCCACAGTGAAATCATTTCGCCTGAAAGTTCTCTGAAGATGGTTTAAAATAGTTTCTTTTTGGATTACAATTTTTAACATAATTCTAATATGATATTTCTGGAACGAATATAATATTAATAACTGATATTGAGACTCAACAGTTTCCCTGTTTTAAATTATATGGTACCGATTTTTATTCAATATCAAACTGGCATTTGAACAGATAATCAAAAAATGTAGGCCTTTTGTAAAGATAAATAAATAAAAATGAGTACATCTTAAAATAACGTTATTTGTTGTGGAGTTTGTTACTTTGTGGCCACATGTATCACTGATAACTCGAGAAAATCTTAAAACAAACCCAATAGTATTTATTGAAGCCCATGACATTTTTTGATAAGTTAAGTTAGTTATTTGACGTATAAACAAAACAGAATACGGTAATAAAAAATGAAAAGGTACTCAACACTCGGTATGTCAACAGGAAATTTTCTTAACACAAGCAACGTACCAGCTAACTTGCAAATGAAGCCCCATGCGTGAACCTATACGCCGCACCGCTAATTTATAGATCCTCTGGTAAGACAGACAGCATCGTAAAACTTCCAGCCATACGCAAAAACATACCTATGTTCCGTTTTTACAAAAGGTCATATCCCACTTTGAACGAGGAAAGTACAATTTCACAAGCATGTCAATTATACGTGAGAATTACTGAAAACGCGGCAAACGTTTCAGGCTTCCTTAAGAACCCCAATTGTTTAAATAAATTTTAATATTAGAACAAACTCGATTTATTAACGATTAAAAAACTTACCTTGGATATTCACAAAGGGGAAGATGGTTATTAGTAACATTTTGCATAGATAAAACAGCCGAATTTTCCCACAATGACTTTGACTCTATGAGGTTATGTGGTATTTAGATATGAAGAGTAGGACGCGCCACCAGCACATATGCACTCCAGAATCTCGGTTTTTAACACTAACGATGGAGCTGACAACCAATCCATTTTGTGTAGTTTTAGCCGCTGTGGCACAAACAGTGACCGCAATCTTAGGTAACTCTCAGACACGTCCAAGTTTTTCCTAAAGAGCTAGTGTCTCTGCTGCAGAGACTACCCGACATTCCACCACTGCGTCCCTGCGCCGCTCCATTAGGAGGAAAAACGGAAGCGTACATGCACCTGTGAAACGTTTTAGTTTGACCATATTTTCAACTGGTTTATATTTACTGCATTACTTTTCATTTTTAGTGAATTTTTATTATAAAAAATTCACTAATAGAGAGGTATCGATGGTGAGACTTTGCAAAAATTTTTTCAAATGAGCGCGATTTAGGACCCCTAGAACCCATATTCGGGGTCAGTTTCAATTTAATTTATATATATATATATATATATATATATATATATATATATATATATATATATATATATATATATATATATATATATATATATATATATATATATATATATATATATATATATATATATATATATATATATATATATATATATATATATATATGTATCCGTCTGATCGTCTGATAACTCAAAAAATAATTAACCGATTTTAATGAAACTCGGCAAGTGCCTTTCTTTTATTAATGGCTTGGACGAGTTCGTTAGGCAGGAAAATCGGACGGGTTTTTCCGGGAAAATTGAGTTTTCTTTCAAAAAAAAATTTTTCTCCGAAAATAACAAAGCTGCTTTAATGAAATTTACTATATATGTTTCCTTGGGAGAGGACTTACTAAGTACCAAAATTCAACTTTCTCAGTTTATAAAAAATTGAGTTATTCAAATTTTAAATTTTCTCTTGAAACAATATTTTTCTCCAAAAATTACAAAGTTATTTTAATGAAATTTGGTGGATATCTTCTCCTAGGAAATACCTTACTACCTACCAAAATTAAACTTTCTAAGATTATGGAAAACTGAGTTAATCAAATTTTTATTGCTCACTGCAGTGTTAAAATCAAGTATTTTCCTCACTATTGTATAAACACGTGTGTCGGGGAGTGACCCAATTCATTCCCAGTTGCTTTGATCTACTCATATTCGTTGAATATGTTAGAAGCGTGGTATCTACTTCATTCCAAGTCACTATTAACCGACTATTTATGAAATCAAATAAGTAAATTAAATCGATTGTCATAAAATATGTAGTGTATTAAGACTAAAGGAAACAGAAATAAAACATATATAACTGTGCACATTTTGATTATATTTTATATCCTAGCTCACTAGAAGAAATCGCCACTGCTTGAGAGAGGTATTGTCACAGCATAATATCTTATTAAAGTTCATTTGTAAATAGGTTTAATTTTTATATGTTTATATATATTATATATATATATATATATATATATATATATATATATATATATATATATATATATATATATATATATATATATATATATATATATATATATATATATATATATATATATATATATATATATATGTATAGGTATCCGTCTCATAACTCAAAAGAGAATTAACCGATTTCGATGAAACTTGGCAAGTGCCTTTATTTTATTAATGGCTTGGATGAGTTCGTTATTCAGAAAAATCAGACGGGGTTTCCCGGAAAAATTTTGAGTTTTTTTTCGAAAATTTTTTTTTTCTCCGAAAGTAACAAAGCTGTTTTAATGAAATTTACTATATATGTTGCCTTGGGAGAGATATTACTACGTCGCAAAATTCAACTTTCTAAGTTTACAGAAAATTGAGTTATGCAAATTTTAAATTTTCTTTCGAAAAAAAATTTTTTCTCCGAAAATTAGAAAGTTATTTTAATGAAATTTTGTAGATATCTTGCCTTAGGAAAGACCTTACTACGTATTAAAATTAAACTCTCTAAGTTTATAGAAAATTGAGTTATTTAAATTTGAAGCATTTAATAAAAATTCACTACCATAACGCACTTGCTGCGTCCCTAGTTTTTAACATTTATTCATCTGTTACGTTGTTGCATTAACTTTTTCAACAGTGTTCCTGGTTCTGATTACTATGTTCAATGCTTTTTCGCAGCTAACTTTAATCCAATTGCTATGTTTATTGCCGCAGGTATCTTCTGTGTTGAGATGTGTCTTCTGGTTTCTTTTTAAACGTTTCCGGCTCCTCCGAATTTTTTAATTTGTGTTCATTTCATTTTCATCTTTTATTTCTTTAATTATTTATAAACGTAATTTTGCAGTTTACAGTAGCAGATTATGAGCACAATCTTATAATCACACTGTATGACTAAGTTTAATGTTTATTGTTTATTAAGTTTTAAACTTTAGCTATGTTTGTAAGGCCACAGACTACTTTATAATATATTATTCTTATAGCAACCTTATCATATTTATAAAATATTATTGCCATAAAGGTAAAACTGTAGGCCAATTCGGGTGACAGAAAACTATACTTAGCGTAATTGATTATCCTTACTCCTTATGCAAGGAAAGTCAGCTAGATGTTATTGATTTAATAATTTAGAATTTGACATCAAAATTGTTGAATTTTGAACTGAGATTATAGCAAGTGACTTCTTATGGTATTTAAAATCAAATTAGGTGGTGAAAAACAATAACGCTGTAATTAATAAATTAAGACGGTTAATTAAGAATGATACTTACTCTTTTTGGCAGATCATTCTGACAACAAGCTCATATCCTTCAGACTTCCAATGTAAAATTTTGTATGGCAGCTAATGGTAGTTTAATAGTTTCGATAATGATCACATAAAAATTAACAACAATCTTTATTGATCACATGCAAAACATGGACAGTAATAATAATTGTTTTTCAAGCACTAAATGAATGAATCGGCCAGGTAGTAAGTCTCAAAAATATCACTAAACTGTAAGAGCAAAAATTCTTAAGATAAGTTATAGATCTGGCCAGATAGTTTCCTATATTTTTAAATGCACGGTCAGCTGTAAATATAATCAGATTTTTTAGCTGAGAGCTCCTTAACTGTTTTTAATTAAATATCTAAAAGGTAACTAAGTAATATCATGGAATTTCTAGGATAGAAGTCAAACAATAAGAAAAAAATTATCGCTGTTGATCTCTAGTTCAATTTTTGCAGGTAAAATTATAAGCAAATATTAGCGGTACATTTACAAGCAGGATTCTAGTTTTAAATCGGGCAGCATTCTTTATTATTATTAACTATAATTTTAACAGAGATGGTCTTAGATTTATTTTTAGTTTAAATGCCTTATAATATCAATAGCAAGGTCACACGAAGTGGATAGTAATTAAAATATGATTGTCCAAAAATCTAACATCAATTTGAGTGGATGTAAATGGCCTTGTTGCTTGACCTTTAGTCATGATTTAAACTATTAAAAATTCTGTTCTAGTTGAGGAAAATTCACTTGTCTGTCCGTAGATGATTGCCAATGATAAAAGTCAGCTTGACGCTGAAATCCACCACCAAGTGTTAGGTAGTGAAAATTATCAGACCATAACCAGAATGTGGCGGTATGGCAGTTTTTACCCCACAGTTAATTATTCATTGATTGTAACGGAAATCATACAACTCGACCAGTAAGCAAGGAATCGTATTGTATCGCCCAGTTCTGAATAAAGTATTTAATTTGGCCAGTGTCCAGAGAATTATCAATCCCAATCAGTAACCAGAGACCATAAACCATAACCTCGAGAATTATTTTGCACATATATATGCTGGTTAACACCCAGAGTCTCTGCCTAGTGCTTCTGCCATCAAGTATGCGATATAATGCTCTTCACACACACAAACAAATGACTGAGATAACCACTATTTGCCACCTTCACTGACTTACGCTAGTTCAACTAGGTAATGCTTCACAATTTACCCACACTGAGGTACTGATAGTTTACACTGATTTTTTACACGGAATTTCTTCAAGTCACCCCTTGCGTCGCGACATCCCCGTGCAACAGTTGTTGTTACTAGACAACTCACCAATATTTGACCCGGGAGTCCTTCCCTTCAACTCATTACACTCTCGGTGCTGAAGGGAGTACGCCTTACATTTTCTGCTGGATCACTTGGCTCGCTTGCAGGGTAGGTTTTGTCGGTTATCTGTCAATCTTGTAGTGGCACCTTCGTCGGTATTTTCAAGATGTCAATCTGACTAATAAATCACCTAGTTTATGTTTTTCCCTATATGGTAAATTCTTAGTTACAAATATTTTGTTTTAACTAAATGAATATTTAACATTTTGCGCCGTTAGATATTATTGCCACTTATTGTCTAGAAAAATGCAACAACCATTTAGAATTTCTTTGATGGTTGTTAGAGCAAATAAAATGATACGACGGCTTAAAAAGTCGATCGTAACAACTGCTTGTAGACAAGGTAAGAGTTTACCGAGAGTCAGTGAGCCTCTGAGTACGTTGAGAAGTAGATGTGAATACTTGTAAATTCAGAAGGCTAGCTTCTAGGCCGGTATTGACGATTTGTTATACTAATTAAACTTAACTGGATTTGTCAGAAAGACTTTATTCATATAGTCCTCGCCTTTCGCAAACTAAAATAACAACACACATTTTACAACTAAAAGACCAAACCTAGACAAACACATAACAGAATAACAACAAAGTTCCACGGGCTTTACTGAGATATGCAGAAAATACAATCTTTTATAGTTAGGCAAATATAATTTAGATTATTTAGTTACATACAATATTAAAAAAAAAGATAAAGCAGATACGGTTTTTCTCATATAGGTTTAGTCGTTTTGTATCTTTCGTTCGGTGAATCAACTTTAGTCTCTTCATCCATTCCTGGTATGTTAGCTATACTCGACTTTCGTGAAGAAGTGTCCTGCATCCTGAAACATATAAAATAAGAAATAAAAATTACACAAAAACGAAGAAAAAACACACAGAATGCCACAAATTAAAGATTTAATCACGTTGTTACAATATGTCTGAAAATCCATTATCTAATTAGACTTTATCGTTTTTATGGACAAGCTGACTATTTGCGGTACGGAAGCAAGGAACAATACCTTACTATTATTTACAGGCCGAGTAGCCAAGTTAGTTAGGAGAGCAACCCGTAGAATGTACTGTTTAGGATCGTGGGTTCGAATCCCATATTCTCAACATCTGCTTTTTTTCATGCAAATGTCAAACAAGCGGTTCCCGATAGAAAACGGGTGGTTTCTCTTTTTAATTTGATGAAATGCTTCAACTACTTAGGTCATTAGCAGGGTGGATGATATGAGATGGTAAGAACTTCTTAATTTGGTCTCAGAGAGAACAAATTTATTCTAGCCGGCCTGGGACGCTATTTCGATCCGGAAACGGTCAAAGTTGACAACCCGACATTAGCCGGTTCGGAAGGTGAGTTAAGTCGGCTCTTAAGTGATGACTTTTGTGTGCATATGTGTGTGTAATCTGTGCACAGATTTCAGAGTACGCAGTTTATCTACTGTGGTGTTCCTTTCATTATTGTTATTATTATTAGAAACTGAAGCCACTTGCCAAACCAATGGATCAAATGCCAGTTAAACTGGGCTGAATAATCCCTACTAACGCGGTTATAAGTGACCGCCAAGCATGTGACAGAGGTAATGAAAGGCTGACAAACAACTCATCCGTGTGGCACACACGCAAGTCTAAACTAATGAAAGAAGCAGGACTGGGAATAAGAGGACTTGACTTTAGACTCGCTATGTTCAGAGGAAAAACTTCCACCATCTTCCAAACAAAAATGCTTGAAATAAACCTCTGTTCACAGGAATGCATTCTGACCAGAAAATATATAGATCTGCATCCTGTTAGAGGGTAGGGCAATACTAAGGAATCTTGAATCTTTCAAAACTGGGCCTAAACTGACTTGGGACTGCAAAAAGTACTTTCAGCACCTGGTTACGAGTAACAAAGTAACATTGGTATGGGTACCATGGTATCAAGACATTGAAGGAAATGAGGAAGCAGAAAGCCTTACATAGAGGGCAGCAATAATACCATTCTATGGTACAGAGTCTTATTGTTGATTAAGAAAAAAAGCCATGTAAGAAATAAACTTTATATTTTGGCGAGGAACCCCATGCGGCAGAAAAACGCCAGGCTTAAGGCACGCAAAACGGTTAACCACCTATTAACAGAGAAGTCTTAACTGTGTCTTAAACTAGACAGAAACAACTTGACAATACTTACAGGACATGCCCCAGTAAGGTATTACCTTGTAAAGATGGGTAAAGTGGACAGTGAAAACTGCAGATACTGCACTGAAGTAGTAGAAAAGACAGAACCTTTCCTATGCAACGGCATGGCTCAATTCTGCAGAAAGCTCAAGTACCTTTGATGGCTTCAACAACCCAGGAAATAAGTAAGATAACCCGAAAGTAGATAGTAGACTATCTAAGGAGTCCGAACTTTAGGGCAACTATGAGAAGAGAAAGAGTCGTGCACAAAAGAGCAGCGCTGAGAGGCCGACTCACTAAACGACTCACTAAACAATCTACGATCTATGGCTACATGTATTTCCATAATTAGAACGGCAGGCTGGTTTTGCACTAATTAGAGCTCATCAGTGCGATATACCAATTACATCGAGAAGACACTTATAAAGTAATACGGCTATGGTAGCCAACCTACTAGAACAATGTGAGATGTACGACAGGGTCGCCATCACGGTGCGGAACCAGGTAGTATGTTGTCACGACAGCTCCACACAAAATGTTATAAAATAGAGACTGTGTACAACCAAATAACAATTTTGTAAATTGTCAGCACTGGCCCATTTCTTCCTTAATATAGGGATAATATATGCAAGACTAGATGTATTCTCACCACTGTAATACGGCTATTGTAGCCAGCCTACTAGAACATTGTGAGATGTAGGACAGGGTCGCCATCTCGGTGCGGAACCAGGTAGTATGTTCTCACAATGTACGATCTAGCGCAGGCTCACGAATCAAATTTTAAAGGGAACAATGTTCAATGAATTAGTTACGACCTAAAAACTGGAGTATCAAGTCATGATCAAGTACCCGTATTTGAAGCCCTTAAACTCAAATAACAAATAAGCTTTATTATTTCATAAAATATATACAGAACTAGAACAAGGATGTTTAATTTCGGAAAATGCACCAGCTCATAATAACTTTAACATTTTATATTATGCGACATAATTTTTTTTATTATAACATATGTATGTGGTGGATTCTATCAAACATGTAGTAATAATATTAATTGCCATACGTCCTCAGTTACGGTTTTTTTAGGTTTCTAATTTTTGTTGTGTCAATCAGAAGCAGTTATGAAGTAAACAGCTTTTCGCAGATAGTTGCGTAATAAAGTTTTGAAAACGTACTCTCTACTGAAATAGTGAAAATGAAAAGAATTCACATGAAGGTGTCATTTTGTGCCTATATTGGAGGGGGTTAGGATGTTAAAGGGAAATAGGTTTACACAGATACACTTCATTCACTTGGCGAAATGGATTAAGTGCTTCGACGAGGTATATTTTCAATTCAAGATGAAAAGTAGTCGATGAGATCTATTTCTGTGCCTGCCTTTGAAAATACCGATGCATTTGATGGCATGGTATTATGAGACTGTTGAACAGGGCTCAAGCAAATGTCTGAGGCACTGACTATATCATATAAACGCGTCCATCCTTAGGTTCACGTCAGTTCACTCCATGAAAAAACTAAAAGAACAAGCAGAATCTCTCCAAAAACCTCCAAAATACGTTATGCGCTAGATACGTATTTCGACAATAAAGTTATCTTCGGTAGTAGTTGTCGCTAAGCAGATACGTGTTTTGTTGTTTTTATCAGTAGCTGTCGCTTAACTGTTTAGTATAAGGGCGTAGTTTCGAACACTTATTATGAAAACCTGATTTCTCCATGTAATTTAGACGTCCTCTCATGTCAGTATTTACTAACGAACAGTCATTTACTTAAAATTTGTGTTAATATAGTTTTTACTTTGATGTTAAGCATCTTATTACTTTAGTTTATAGTTTGTAGTTATTATATCGTTTAAGTTAATGTTATGTAATTTATTTCCCAATTTCTATGTTCATAGATATCATTTCTTTGCGTCACATTTTCTTTTATTGAAAACTCTATTTTAAACATTTGTTGTATCCAGATTTAATTTAAATTACTTTTATTTTTTTAGGTTTCTCTATTCTTCGGCCAAAATAAACTGTTAAACTGTGGTCATTCATCTATCAATGTTTTTTGGGCAACCCATCCTGTTGGCTCGCTATTGAAAATTTTAATTCTATAGATTTTGAATTATTCCTGCAAGTAACTCGTTTATTTGCAATTTTTAGGAATACAACCTTATATTTTTTTGTTTACATTGACATGTTATATCAAATTTTGTAATAATTTACAGGTGTTCCATAATAAAAAAATAAAGTTTGCTATGTCACCTTTATGTGGGACATAATAATATTTATTACTAAGTTATGCAGTATATAACTGCCTACAATTTTTTTCATACATCCATTTCGTATCTCTATAAATAACGGATTTATTTTCCAGTTACGCTATTCTTGGCTACCCTGTCTATACAGGAAGTGCAAATTAAAACTTCCCACCTGAAAATAATCGAATAAAACAAATTAAAAAATGTCGAAACACGTCGACCTTGTATTCAAGGGGGACAGATCATGGCGTAATTTTTGGTGTCTTGGAACCTACCCGTTAGGCAGAATCGTAAAGTATGCTTAAATTTTTAATGAGACCATATGTCGGGTCACTTTAAAGTTTTCTCAATTCTGCTTACGGCAATATACGAAATTTTAAATTTTCGTTTGGATATGGCAATAAAATCACCAATTAACGAATAAGACAAAATATCAATGAATGAAGGAATGTTATTTAATTATATGTTCAAATTGTTTTCCCTACACTTCCATGCAATAATAAAATCTTTGCTCCATTTCCTAACGAATATTTCGAAGTATTTCGGGTGTTATCTGACGACATTCTTCAACAATTCGCCGACGATTTAAAACAGGCAAAAACACAGAAGTATTGTATAAAAATATATAAGTATATAGTGTAAACAGCTCAAAAAAAAAGAATATCCATCATATTTAAAACAAACAAAAACACAGAAGTATTGTTTGAAAATATATAAAAAGTATCACAAAATGTAAACTAGTATCTGTTATATATGTATGTATGTTAGATATGTGTATATATGTATATATCAAAAGGAAAGTAGCATACAGATGGGATCCAAACCAAGAAGCCGAAAATAATGTGCGAATGGTCTGACGACAGCAGCAGTGAAAGAAGACAACACACACAATTCGCCGACGAAGTTCCTCAAGTGGGTTTGGTCGTGTTGCATAAATTTTCGACTTAAATTATCTCCCCTATAGAGAAAAATCTAAGGGTGTTAAATCTGGCCATCCGGGAGGCTACTCAATTGAACTTTTGCGTCCTATCCAGTGATTAGGAATGTACTGATTAAGAAAATCCCGCACAGCCACGGCATATGTGGTAGAGCACGATCTTGCTAAAACCACACACCATCTTCTGCCAAAGCGTTGTCATTTTCCAATACTCCCACAATTGTCGCGTCGGGTAGATATGCGTTTCCAGTAGATCTAGATACATGTTTCCGTCCAGATTTCCCAAGACAGGCCCTATGAGGTGGTCCCTTAGTATGCCCGCCAAGTATTCAATTCCCCGAATGCTCCCTATTAGTTTCATGAAATATTCTGGATTTTTACAACTCCAGTAGCGGCAATTATGGCGGCTGACTTGGCCATCTGGTTGGAACGTACATTTATCGGAAAAACAGATGGAGTACAGAAACGTTGGATTCCTTCTGGTACGATCACCATTTATTCACAGAGCTGCACGCGGTGATCAGAACCGTCTTCATTAAGTTCCTGTATCAAATTAATTTTGTATAAGTGATACTGATTACTGTTTAAGATTCGGCGCAACTTCCTAGAGAAATTCCTGAATTACGTAAAAGTTTCCCGAGACTTAAGCTTGGTTTTATTGCGATGTGACCCAGAGCAGCTATCTGATTATACTCATTACATATGACCTGCTCACCTTGATGTTTTCTGTTTGCAACCGATCCAGTTTCTCAAAATGTATGGATTCAATCCAGGACGTACCGATACGAATTGTTTTTCTCAGAATAAAGATCATTGAAAATCGGTGATGCTCATCGTGTACAGTTGTCACCATTGTAGAACAAACTATTTTCATTTTTTCAGCAATGGTATAAACCATTTTCACGAATTGGGGTTTAATCGACTTTGTGATATTTTTACGGGATATTTACTTGTCATGTTTAAAGTAAAACAGGTAAGAAAGTAATTTGATGAAGTTTATTGAGAGATAAAAAAATTACGAAAGTAAACATTTTTATCAAGAAATTGTTAAAAAAAGTCGTCAGATAACGCCCGAAATGCTTTGAAATGTTCGTTAGGAAGTGAAGCAAAGATTTCATATTTGTATGAAATTGGAAGGAAAACAATTTGTACATTTAACTAAATAACATTTCTTCATTCTTTGATACTTTGATTATTCTTTAATTGATCATTTCATTGCCACATTCAAACCAAAATTGAAAAAGTTGTATGTTGTCGTGAGCAGAATTGAGAAAGCTTTAAAATGAGGTGTCACTCAACGTAGGGCGCCATTTAAAATTTAAGGATACCTATGCCCCTGCCTAAGGAATATGTTTTAAAACACCAAAACTTACGCCATCACGTGTCCCTCTTAAAAACAAATGTCTACGCTTTTTTTTCTTTTTTTTTAATTCCGATATTTTCCAGCTGGGAAGTTTTAATTGGCACACCTTGTATGCATATTAATTTGCCTACTTATGAATTTAAAAATAATAGAGTTGAAACTGTGAATTGCATTGAGTTACTTGAAAAGGACATGCTCGAAATAAAAGTATTTTCCTAAAACTGCCAATAAATACAGAAACCTTAATTTGAGACTCTTATAGATTTCTGGGATAAGTGTAAACTTTGTAGCATAAAATATAAAAAAAGGAAAATGTCAGGAGGTAACGACAACCTTACGAATTTAATTAAAATTAAATCTGGAATTTGCAATTAAGAAGAAAGAAGGCATACAGACTAAACATATTCTTTTGACATAAACATCATATTTCTAAAAGACAGGGAAGTTCTACAAGAGATTTTGCACATCAAAAAAGACAAGATCAATACAAACTGAAGTTAGAATTTCACATTAATTAGGACAGAACATGTTCTGGTTTAGTCAATGTATTTTTATTAATTTTTATTCGCGGATATGTACACAAATGTATGATAACCAAATTATGTGTAAAAGCTGTAAACATCATGTGGTAGTAAAATTTCAGGATGCAGCAAGTGCGTTATAGTAGTGAATTTTTATAAGAATTGTACACTATTAGTAGGGAATATTACTAAAGTTAATACTTTTAATTTAAACAGACCTTGAAGATCTGGATTAGAGGTCCTAATACCCGTTCATTTGAGATTTTTTTTGTTACCACCTATATTTCTCTATTATCATAAAAAAATCCAGTGCTCTAACTCTATTTGAGAAAAACTTTAAATGCGCAAAACTCAATTTTCTATGAAGGTAGAAAATTAAAAGGTCTGCTATTTCGTCATGGTGGTTTTACTTCCCCTCCTGCATGCCTACAACCACCCTCAATGCATAAACCACAAGTGTAATTTCTTGGGAAAAACCCCAAGAAAGTTACGGCACCTGGGGGAATAGGGATGTTGTGCGGGGCAGACAGGTTTTAAAGGACGTCTGGATGCAAAATGTGAACAAAGTAATTTTTCGAGGTCCGACTAAGGTGTTTTTTCGCATTTTCCACTCATATTTTCTTTTTATTCTTCCCCGCCTAGCATTTCTATTCTTCCATGGGCCCGTAACATCCTTGAGGGTTGTTTGCAATAAATTGCTCTTATGTTTTGTGCATCCAGGAGGAAGTTCTAAGCATATTTCTGAAAACAAATTACACAAAAAAACCCTAGTGAACTAAACTGCAAACTTACCGTAATCCATATTTAGAAAAGCGATGTATCTGCAAAATTATAAACGTGGCAGGTATTTCTCCTTGCTAATCGCCTGGATGATTTCGTTTTAGTTAGCCTAATCAAAAGCGCCTCCGTGGCCGTGCGGGAGAGTCGATGACTTTCCAATACGGACTCGGGGGTCGACGGTTCGAGGCTCACCGGCGGCGGATGAGTTTTCAAATCACTGTCGTCGTTGAGATAGAGCTCAAGGTGGAGGGTAGGTTAGTTTAGATGAGTAAAAAGAGTCAGCAATGGCTTAATTGCCAGTAAGCATCTTACCTTTACCTTTAACCTAATCAAACTAGTTTTCCAACAAAGAATAAAAACAAATTCGATTAGTGAATTTACTTAATAAAAATTTACTAATATCAACAATAAAAAATATTTGCTGAGATGATTACTTAAGTTATTTTATGTTATTTCTGTGAGCCTCATGTTATATAAATCCATTATGATGAAATAAACCCTGATTATTTTTGCGATCCATTTTAATAGATTTTTAAGACAGCAAGTGAAAACAAATAAAAGGTTCCCACTCCTGAACATAATAAAGGCAACAAGCTAGGTACGTATTCATTATTCAAATAATTTACTTATTTGAAAAATTAATCAACGAATATAAACGTTAATATTCTTTGGTTTCCAACTTTAGAAGCATAATACCTATACAATAATATAATCATTTACTTAACCTCAAAACAGAACTGTCAAATCATAATGAATAAGCAAAACACGTTAATATTCTTTGTTTTCCAATTTTTTTTATTTTTTTTTTATTGTAGATCAAACCAGTTCAGCAACATGTATGCTATTCATGGTTGTTTTATCTGCCATGAGCTATTGCCTAATACAAGAGACAATAAAAAATTATAACGATAAGATGCTATAGTTAGAAACATAAATTAAAAATAGTTTGGTCGATAAATTAGTAACATTATTTGGTAGTCTTACATTCTTATGTGCACATCCATACTCACACACACACACTTCCATGCGCCCAAATACCCACACATACTTAAATTATATTTTAACTCTGATCATGGACCATTAAACACATCTTGTGGAAGTCTTTTTCTTAGTCTTCTTTGTTGTAGTCTTGCACCAAGATTGTAATGTACTGCTCCAGGACATTCAGTTAACTTGTTCAGGAAGTTGATTGCACTTGTTTTTATGAAATCACTGATCACTGGTATGTTTAATTCGCGATGTATTTGCGTGTTCCTAATGAACCACGGTGCATCGGTGATGATTCGTAGTACTTTGTTCTGGAAGGTTTGTGCCATATTTATTGTTGAATTTGACGCTGTTCCCCATATTGGACAGCCATATGTGAGAACTGGTCTAAGAATACTTTTGTAGATGAGAGTTCCGCATTCAATCTTTAGTGATGATTTTCTGTTTATAATGGGGTACAGCATTTTTAGACGTCCATAAGCTTGCTGAGTTCTGTTTTTGATATGGTGCCTCCAGGTTAAGGTACGGTCGTAATGTAGGCCTAAATATTTGACGGATTCGTGTTTGTGATTCCAAGGGATTGCTTTGTTATCTATTTGTAACGGTGGCGGATTTGGTCCTCTTAAGAGCGTGAAGATTTTAGCTTGACTCTTTGATGAGTTTATAGTGATTCCCCAGCTCTTGCACCATTTTGTAACTTTGTTTAAGGAATTTTGTAAGAGGTTCCTGGATTCGATTATGCTTTTGTGTTGTGTTGCTATCGCTGTATCGTCCGCATACATCGCCAATAAGGAGCCTTGTTCGTATGGTATGTCGCTTACATATAAATTATATAGTGTAGGTCCCAATATGGAACCTTGAGGTACTCCTGCGTGAATTGCTTTAGTTGTGGAAAATTCGGCGTTTATTCTTACTGCAAATGTTCTATTTTGTGTGAAGCTGGCAATGATTTTGAGTAGATAGGAGGGTAAGTCTTGGATTTTTGCTAATTTGAAGAGGAGCCCGTCGATCCATATTTTATCAAAAGCTTGTGTTGCGTCTAGAAATGCTACGGTGGTATATTTTTTGTTTTCTAATCCTTTGACAATAATTTCATTTAAACGAAGGTGTTGATGAAGAGTTGAATGCTTTTTTCTGAACCCGAACTGTGTGGGGGGTAGGGTATTATGCTCTTCCATAAATTCGTTCAGTCGCCTCAGTATCAGTTTTTCGAAAAGCTTACCTAAAGTGCATAGCAAGCTGATAGGCCTATAGCTTGATGGGTGCATCTTGTTTTTTCCATGTTTCAGGAACATGATAATTACAGCGTGTTTCCATGTGTGTGGAAAATAGCCAGTTTTCAGGCATGCATTAAATATAAGCGCTAATGTCTCATAACACTTTTTGGTCAGATTTTTAAGAACTATGTTCGGTATGAGATCATGACCAGGGGATTTTTTTATTGGTATTATTTTGGTTAAATCAGATATTTCGTCTGAAGTAATTATCGAGAAGCTGTTTGGGCTTATATTAGGAAGCACATTATCAATAAATGATTTAATTTCTTTGGTGAGGGTGTGATTTGGTAAAGGCGCTGGAACATAAACGTTTTCGAGATGCTCGGCAAATATTCTACACTTGCCCTTATCTGTATCGTGAACTTCGTTGTTAGTTTTTAAGCTGTATGTAGTTTGTGGTTGTCGAAGTATTTTTTTGGTAGCTCTCCACATTGAGGGATCTGCTGCTTCTAGTTCACTTATATATTTTTGATATGATGATATTCTATGTTCATCAAGTTCTCTTTTTACTTGGTGACTTAATTGATTTAGTCTGGTCTTCAATTGACTAGTATGATTATCAAGCCATAGTCGTCTGACCCTGTTTTTCTCTTTAATTAGATCTAATATATATTGAGGTGTTACGTATGACTTATTTGGTCTTGATAGTTGATTTGGAACAATGGTTGATTCATGAACTGCATGCACAATGCATGCTGTTAAATGTTTTACAGCGCTGTCTATATCTTGTCGTGTGGAAAGTCTGCGTAGGGGTGTCAAACGTCTGTCGATATCTTCTTGAAACTTTTTCCAATCAACCCTACCATTTATCAGTCTTGGTGGTTGTTTGAAGGGTTCTGGCTTATCACAAAATGATAGAAGAACTGGTAGATGATCCGAGTCTAGTTCTGTGAGTACTACTTGATGAGCTGGAGTGATAGTATTTCTTATTAGGGCAATGTCTAGGATATCCCCTAGGTAATTAGAGCGGGATGCTGTATATGTTGGTTCGCTAGGTGCGACTACTAAAATATTGTGCTTACTTGTTATTGTATTAAGTCTGACCCCATTTGGGTTATTTGCTCTACATCTCCAGATTGTATTTTTGGAATTCAGATCGCCAAGTAGTAGCGTAGGGTTGCTATCAGAGAACACAGAGATGATGTCTTGTTCAGATATATTCAGATGTGGTGCCTTGTATGCTGCTATTACCTTTAACTGGTTGCTGTTTTTTATATACAGTTCAATGCACACAGCCTCCATAGATACTAGGTTTGGCAACATTTTATTGTAATGAGAAATGTTTTTCTTAATAAGAATTGCCGCACCGCCTGAAGCGTGAGGTGTTTCACGGTCCTTCCTGTATATTTTGTATTTTGGAATATTAAAGGATTCTTCTTTAATCAGGTGTGTTTCGCTGATGCACATAATATCTACGTTATGTTGGCATAAAAAGTTTATTAGTTCTGTTCGCTGCCTTTTGATACCATTGGCATTAAAATTAACAATTGTTAAGTTATGAAGAATACGATTACTATATAGAGACATTTTGGAGAAATGTTGGTATTAGTTCGCTTATGAAGTTTTTTATTTTTTGGACGTACCGTTTTATTAGATCTGTGATAAAGGATATGACTAGTTCTATTAATGATTCTTGTGTGTCTTGGTCGGTTTGATTGTTTCTTTGGCTTGGTGTTCTGGGTCTTACTGTGTCTGCGAAAGTTTTGTTTGTATTTGCGCGGGAAATATGGTTATTCGTGTGGCGCGCATGTAAGTTCTTAGCGCTATTAGTTTCAATTTTATATTGAGATTCCTCTAATCGATGTTGTTTGTAAGTTTGTTGACTTTTATTAATTTGTTGCTTTAAAGTTCTGTAATAATTGCATCCTTTATAGCTGGCTGGATGCGCTTCATTGCAGTTTACGCAGGTAGGTCTCTCGTTAGGTTGCTTTTGGCATTCGGAGTAATGGTGGTTATTTAACACATCGTGGTGTTAGTTTGCAGTAGTTTTTTGTATGTCCAAATCTTTGGCAACGTGTACATTGCGGTATTTCTCTCGATTTTCTACGCGGTTCGACAGAAACTATTGAGTGTCTTAGTTTTGTAAGCCCGTAAATTTTCATGCCTTGTTCATCCTTATCGAGGTCTACTGCACATAAAGGCAGGGGTCTTTTGTCCCTATTAAGCAGTCTAACAACCTTTTGAACTGGGTACTTATCTTGCAATTCCTCTAATATTTCTTTTTCTTTAACTGATAACGGGACATTTCTTATGACTACTGTTAATAAAGATTTTTGGGGGTCTTTAAAGGTATGATATTTTAAATTATTATTATCATAGAACTTTGTTAAATTTCTGTAGTCAGTAATGTCTGTTAAATTTATTTTTATGGCATTGTTTTTATATTGAGTTGTAAATTCGTTCTCTACGATATTTTCAACATCTTGTTCAACTAATTGATAATTATTTGCTTCGTGTAAATAAATCGGTGGTATCGTTATCTTAACTGTTTTTTCACTGATATTTAATGTTTCATTTATGTCTTTATTGACTGTTTGAAGCGGAAAATATTTGTTGTTTTGTATTAGAGACTGGTCGTCTAGGAGGTAGCGTTTTTCGTGTTCTCCAGGTATCGGAGAGCTGGGATTGCGTTTACGCTTTGCAGAGAACTGGGTCTCTGTTAGATCTGTTTGTGAATTGCCTGCTGCGGCTGCTTCTGCTCTCCCGTTGCCGGGCATGGTTATTAACTTCAATTAGGTCTCTCATCAGAGAGAGACCTAATAAGGTATGCAGTATGACTGTTTAGCACTCAATTTATATATTTGTAAGTTCACTTTTAATAAAAGATTTTTATATTTACCAAAAACTTAGGCAGATATTTCTTTTTAACAAGAGCACTATCGTACACATCCAACTGTTTTCGATGTTCGCGCACGACTGTTTTCCATTTTTAGAACCATATACAATCATTTACTTAACCTCAAAACAGAACTGTGAAACCATAATAAAGAAACAAAACACACTATCATATCTAGTTTTCACTTCAAGCAGCTGATATAAAACTTTCAGATTAGGATATCTGAACATTTAACAAATCCGAGCACCCTAATATAGCCAAAGGGGGACATTCGGGCGGAATCGCGACAGTTTGGTTGAGTACGTATGTTACACATTAGGATTGTTGTGGCGACCCGATGTTACCTGTGTTATATGTATCGTCTGGATAACGTTGCATAATCATGTATGCCTGGTATGTATCAATCTTCGCACGGTAGCTGGCTGTCTTTGTCTAGCATTAGACTTTTACTACTTAAGTTGTTTCAATTCATGTCTTTCAGATTTTATTTTTAATATGGAAAAACTCCAAATGTTGTGAACCAAATTACTTAAAATTCACAACAGAGGTTTATTTGCATCATTTCTAGCTACTTGTAAAGTCTCATTCCAGTTACTTTAATACTTTCATAAATATAGCGTATTCAAAAATATCTTTGTTGGTTTTTGGAGGAAAAATATGTCCGTTGGAGCTGATTTATGAACTCGTCCGCGATTGTAACAAAATGAAGATATGTGCCAAGTCTTCTTCAAATCAGTTGAGTATTTTCGGAGTTATCGCTCGGATACACACATACACACACACACTATATATATATATATATATATATATATATATATATATATATATATATATATATATATATATATATATATATATATATATATATATATATAAATTCAAAAGGACCTTGGATATGGGTTCTATTGGCCCTAACTCACGCTCATTTGAAAAAAAATTTCGAAAGTCTCACCATCGTTACATCTCTATTAGTGAATTTTCTTAATGAAAATTCACTAAAAATTAGGAAAGTAAAGCCAAACTAACAAATTAAGAATCATTACTACTATAATACATGTTATATTTTAATATAGAGCCCCGGTGGTTTAGTGGTAAGATCTTTCAAATGCGGAAATCTGAACCGAAGGGTATTGGGTTTGATTCCAGCGATCTCCTTTCACTTTTTCAGTACAAACATTAACATCAACCGATGTTGTGGCATTGTGCTTGAGCAAGTTGAACGTCTGCACGTTCCGCCCTTCGGAGGGGGTGTGAAGCCATCGGTCCCATGCCTATTCAATGTTGGGTACGTTAAAGATCCCTACCCTCCTTACAGAAAGGCAGGGGTTCGGCAAAATTTCTAACGACATTAAAGAATATATTGCTACGACGACTCGCAACTAAGTACCAGAGTGTTGGAAATCACCACAATTCCCTCAATAAGTAGCAGAGGCTTAAGCAAAGCTAGAGCATAGGGACATCTGAGAGGGGTTCGGGTGTTAAGTTAAAACTCTGAGTATTATAAAAGTCTTAGAGACTTAATTTAATAGGCGTCAGCCACTATTTCGCAACCCGTGGCAAGATTCGGGATGTTATTAGTACTTAAGAAGGGAACTATGATGGATCGGTGACTTAGAATCACTATATACACAACGCACAAGGTGCCATATCAATAAGGAATCTATCAAACAGAGTACTGCCTAACCAGACGGGTTATCAGCACTATACTACTTCTATAATCAACAAAACGGGAGCTCAAGGAGCACTTTACTTGTCTAGTAGTTTTATGGCCTAGGAATCAATTGTATGGTCAGCAAATAATAATAGGGACCTATATAAACACAGTTAGATCCATCTGATATATGGGTAATCAACGGTGGTTATTAACACCAGCTATTAATTAACATCAGCTATCAAATTAGTGGTCCGTGGGCTCACAAACCGTTTACATACGGTATAATAACTTAATAATGTTCAAAACGGGTTGCCTGAGTAGCCTGGTCAATGCAATTATTGTTTGAAATTAGTGTTACCTACGTAACAAGTAAACCAAACCTCCAGAATTAAATTGCAAGAAACGTGAAGCGCCCTTCGCAAGGTAAATAATAATAAGTTCACTGGCTGGTTGAGGTTTACTTAATTAAACAATTGGAGGTTTTATGCCCTTATGGTCAAGAATAACAGCTGGACGACCCTATAGCTCAGTAATCGAGAACAATAAATAACAAATAATTGGGTTATATTTCTAGCAACAAGTCACACTCAATATATTCACTTAAATTGATTACACTATGGTGGTGTTCACCAGATCCACTGACTTTATCGGTAGGTCATGGCTGGTGATGACGTTAGCAGTCGCTATATGGAAAATTTAACTCGTATATAAAAAATAGCGCACACAAAAAGGATATATCTATCGTAGGCAATGGCAAAAACTATATCACACAACTAGCTGAAATGCATAAATGAGGTGGTTGTTGTAAATACTCATCTGAGTGACACCAGCTTCACCAGCGTACTCTAGACCGACACCAGACAAGGAGCATCAAGGCACGCTTGATACAATCCAAGCATCAGCGGCTTATTCACTGTAACGACCCATCTGTGTTACTCTCATTTACACTAGAAATGCAGTGACCCTAAAACTAATTATTATTATACTGGCTGTAGGTACCAGCCTGTCCTGAAGGACGACCACATAAACGATACGTGGCAGTAACCCCCAAAAATGACCGTGGCTACTATAACACCTGCCGGCTTCAACATCAGGACCAGAAGAGAGCTCTACTGAGGCGTAGAGGGGACAGCCGTCCTCCCCATGCACACATGCGCTACAAACTTGCCAACCCTCAAACATGCCAACCCATAGACATCGGATCGTCTATCCGCTAATAGCCATAGATTATAACTACCTGTGGCACAGAAATAAATAGAGATAGCATATGACCCCCAGCGCCACTGTATCTTTACCATAGACGTAAGAAAATTATACGAGCAGGAGTACTGAAGGTATCACCTGCTCGAGGATTATGGACGAACACAGACACGGTCTGTGTCAACCTAAATAACCCACTCACGTGAGATCACACTAAAGAGAGAAAAACCATTTAAAATGATGACATATTCACAATAAAAATGAGTTATGACATCTGGGTCGTAACAATATATATATATATATATATATATATATATATATATATATATATATATATATATATATATATATATATATATATAGTGTGAAACAGCCAAAGTAAATAAATCTAGTATCTCAGTTATTGTGCCCATTTATAAAAAATACCAAAAGACGTCGATTTTAGATTCAAAAATGACACCCCTACATTAAACACCCTTCAAGTGACAGTTGCAACCCCCAAATTTTTAAATGGGAAGTAGGGGCTTGTGATACCACATTTGAAAGATCTCTTCATTCTGTATTTAAAATGCTATGGTTTTGAAATTTATTGCAAATTGATCATGAGAAAGCAAGCAAAATATATTTCAGTCGCGTTTTTGGACGGTATCAATTGAAAAGAAGACATAATAAGTTATAAACATTCTTTATAGTTGGCAATATTAGCTTTGTTTAACGCGCCTTAGCAACGTATTGTGTGAATCATTGATTAACACAACCAATCACAGCCTCAATATGTTTGGTTGTCATTTCAACAAAACCAAATCACAGTCTGTGATTGGTTATCATCTAAACCAACGGTTAACTAACGTCCCATTATATATTTAACAATATCTGCACCCTGACATTAGTCTTCCTATTTGTAATTGTCATATTTTACACCTCAGTACTGTGCTTTTCATGCTACCTTCCAGAAATATCTTGTATGACCTAACAAACCATCTGCCCACTTTTAGATTTCGTCTTCCAGAAGAAGGCTTTTTAGAGACTTAAACACGTTAGGAAGTGCAATAAAGTTTATTTGAAAGTAAAGCCTCTAAATCAGCTGTGAAATATGTAACACCCTTTCGTTTTGACGTTTTAAGGCGTTATAATACTAAGTATTTTAATCAAGTAACGTATGGCGCACACGAGATTAATCTTAGAAACAGATGGGAATTATTACGACCAACAAATTGAGAAATCAGGTAGTAAATTAAAAACAGTTTGGAATATTATAGACTGCCTTACCGCTAAGAGCGGTGAATCAAAGCCCAATTCTAGCATAAGTATAAACTACAAAAATTATTTAATTATCGATTCCTGCTGGTTGTAAATGCTTTTAGCGCATTTTTTATTGATTGTGTTGAGAAACAATTAAATGCCGTTCCTGTTACTGGTTTGAGGTCTCTTTAGTGTCTCGCGCCAGTCATGCTTCTAGCTTCCTCCTAATAGAACGAAATATATAATACTAGTAATATGAAGCTCAGAAAAGTCTTGTGGGACAGATCTCACCTTTTTTGGTAAATATGGTTGGTTGTTGATATGTTTTTTGGGCTATTTACCTTTCTGGTGAATCGGTCGCTTCAGAATGTTGCCTTTCCAAAATTGTATAAAAATTGTGGGGAATCGTCTTGTACAAAACAGCTACCCAACATTAATTAAACTGTATAGGCAGGTCACTATAGTAACTACTTTCTTCTAAGTACTTTATGCGGATATGTTAAAGAGACTGGCTTTTTAAATATATTTAAAATATTGAATTCATTATGG
Organism: Tillus elongatus; assembly: GCA_964006375.1. Classification (NCBI taxonomy): domain Eukaryota; kingdom Metazoa; phylum Arthropoda; class Insecta; order Coleoptera; family Cleridae; genus Tillus; species Tillus elongatus. The sequence continues at coordinate 64,709,606 of OZ023267.1, read as the reverse complement.
GTCTGGAAAAAATATTCTGTTATAGATGGAGTTCTTACGTTTCGCCAGAACATTCTAGGGCGTCGATTCTGGAGGGTGTCCTGTGCATTTGACAGCGTTTATCATAAAATCCTGTTGTTTAAATTGAGGCACTACGGTGTAAGAGGTGTATCTGGAACTTGAGATGAGTCCTATTTATCTAATAGAGATCGATTTGTTGATGTATCGTCGGGTCCTAGCGGCTTTTCCGCTAATAGGTCACAGACAATTTTAGTCAAGCATGACGTCCCACAGGGTTTTATCTTGGACCCTGTGGTGTTTATTATTTATGTAAATGATTGGAATGCGTTACAAAACGTTCTTATATATGCAGACGCTACTTCTATTTTCATTACAACTAATCCGAACGAAATACAGACCCAAACCAAGAATGTCTTAAATAATTTGTCACGTTGTTTTTTGTATAACAGACTTATGGATAATACAGACAAGACAGGATACATAAAGTTTCATGCTGGGCGTAGAAGATCTGACCTGCCTATGGTTTTGAGGATGGGAGGCGAATTATTGCAACCTCTTGGCATGCTAAAATTTCTTGGCATCCATTTCCAAAGCAATCAGCGCTTGGACATTCACTGTGGTGCTGTGACGAGTGCCCTTGGCTCCGTGTTGTATGTTATTTTTTAATTGAGATTTATCATGAGCCGTCATCTCATAAAAATATCCACCATGCATGAGTTTTTCCCAGGTTGTTAGCGATTTTTAACGGTTGGTCGACGATGCTGGCGGATGCTTCCATTATTAAAAAAATGGTAAGGTGCATGGTATGTGCCTCATGCTTATGTTCTTGTAGGCCTCTGTACAGAAAGTCTCGCATTATCACACTGCATTGCATTATATTAATACTCGAAATTCTGATTTGGTGGTACCATTACACAAGACGTGAAATGTACAAAGAGCCTCCATATTATATGGGAATAAAACTGCATAAATGCTACCAGACAAGATAAAGAATATATATTATATATATATATATATATATATATATATATATATATATATATATATATATATATATATATATATATATATATATATATATATATATATATATATATATATATATATATATATATATATATATATATATATATATATATATATATATACTGTGCCTATAAAGTAACGCATAAATTTAATAAAATTGAAAGTGACCATTGTTAAAGAAAATGTAAAAACATCAGGAAATAAGTTCAATAATGCGGGAATGATATATTGCTGTGTAAAAATTGTAGTTATCGTGGTCCATGCATAGTTCTATCAAAAAAGTAGGGACCAGTAATCCTACTCATAATTTCCGCCAAATATTTACCTTTTGTGGATATTGTGTGTGATTTTGTCGCAACAATCTTGGATTTTTCCTTTCCCAATATCTGCAGTTTTACCCGTTAACTTCTCCATGTAGTGTAAAAGCAGATTCGTCCGAAAACAGAATATTAGGTACCTGCAAAGGGTTATCATTACATTCATCCATTAATGTTGCACAAAACTGCATACTTCCGTCTGGATCGTCATCGGATAACTCCTGCAAAAATTGTATCTTTTAGTGATGAAGCTTTTCAAGTTTTAACACTTTATGTGCCGTCTGTAATAAAATTCCATTGTCTCGGCCAATTTTTTTCCGAACATTACCGTGAGGATTCTCTTCCACTACCAATAAGACCTTTAATTTTACTTCTTCACTTATAGACCCGCGACCTGTTTTTGGCAAATCTTCCACGCTAGACGTTTCTCGTAATTTCTTATCTATCCGACTCAATATTGATTGATAGACATATCCGGATATTTAGTATTAAACAGAATACACACCTCTGCCTGAGTTCGAAACTTCAATTCTTCGAACTATTGATAAACGCCTTTTATCAAGAATTTAATAATTAATTTGAAAAAGCAAAAGTTGAAAATGATACATATTCACTTGCATGACAACCAAAATGTAAATTTACTACTATTATCTGTAGATTTTATCCCCAAAAATTATCAAACTAATGCTTGATTAATTTTTATGAAACATGGTCAGTTTCAGTTTATATATATATATATATATATATATATATATATATATATATATATATATATATATATATATATATATATATATATATATATTTGTGTGTGTGTGTGTGTGTGTGTGTGTGTGTGTGTGTGTGTGTGTTTGTATGTATCACATCGATAACTTAAAAAACAGAGGGCCGATTGTGATCAAATTTGGTGAGTACCCTGCTTTTGCAAGTGGCTCGGACATGTTCGGCCCAGATCTTCAAGGAAAATTTTGCGTTTTCTTTTCGAAAATTTTTATATCTCAGGAAATAACAAAACTAGAGCAACCAAGTTTGGTATGCAGGTTTATATCGTAAAAAAATCATGTACCAAAACTTAGATCTGTAAGTGTAAAGAAAAAAAAGTTATGGGCATTTGAAGGAAACAAATTTGGGATTTCCTCTTTAAACGTAAAGTCGCGATTAGAAACGTCAAAATTGGCAAAATTTACACGATGAACCTGAAATGTAAACGGGTAATGTAGACAAAATGTCGCAAGGAGAGTGTTTTACAAACCCTTAAGTTTAAGCATCCACCGTCATTGTCCTTTATTTTACTAAAATGTTTCCAGAAAATTAATTTTAAAAAGACTCTTTCTACGATGCTTTGCCAGTTGTTTTAGTTATAGAGTTTATGGTTTAATAGTCTATAATTTGTAGTGAACTTTCATAGAAAAATGCGCTCTTGAGAAGACCGCGACTTTTAAATTGATTTCATCAAATGAGCGCGAACTAGGTCCTCTAGAACCCATATCCGGGGTTAGTTTCAGTTTTTATCTCTTGATATATACGGTATGACACATTTCTACGGTAAAACTCAATATATTCATTATTATACAAGATACAAAAAAAATTGGATACATTAATTATAGGGTGTCTTGAACTGCATCTTAAAAAATTATTTTGATAAGCAGCGGGGGGCCCATAAGTTAGTGATACAAATTATATACAGGGCGGTCTCAAATAATGACTGAATTTGAAAAAATTTATACTGCTGTAACTCAAATTTTTCAAATAGAACAGCCTGTAGTTTGTGTTTCAGATGTGAAGGGCATGCCATTTGCTTTAAGTTTAGTAGAACACTCTATACCTACCTACAGACTCTAGTTTTGGAAATATTTACGTACATTTACAATCGTACACCATGACTCCGTCAGATTATGTGATTATTTAGCGAATTTTTGAAGAAAAATATTAAAATATTTAAATCAACTTTGGTACAAAACGGTAAGAAATAATTAATATAATAGGATTATCTACGTTTATATTTTCATAATATGTAAGTAGTTGATAAATTGTATTCACAATTGTCAAATGAAACTTTAAAGTAGCAGACTTACGGAATGTTCTTATTTTTCACACATTGTGACATGAAAATATGTTTCCGCTTAAGTATATTTTTCTTTACTTCCGCTAGTTACAATTTCCGTGCCAAGTAAAAAAAAAAACACAATTTCTTTTTTCAATCCTAATTACAGATTCTGTATATAATTCGAATTTTATCTATTGTTTTAGCAACAGTCAGTTTTCGCAGAAATTTTTGGGTGTTTCTGTAGAAATCATTGTTTGTAAGATGTTTGTGAAATTTTCTTAATTAATAAAAAATGTTTAGTTATTGTAAAAAATATTAATATAAATAGCTTGAAGAGGTTTGTTGGTCAGGAAAATCGGACCAGTTTTATTATCAACATTTAAAGTTTAATTTAGGAAAATGTTTGTACTCTTTCAAAGAATAAAGTTATTTCGATGAATTAAGGTATTGGTTAATACCATCTATATAGGTTATACCAGATTTCATGCCTGCTTTCATTAAAAAAACATATTTGCTATTAAAAATCTTTTTATGAAAATTCACTGCCAAAGCGCACTTTGGTCCAGACTTACGGTTAGTCTTTTGCCTTGTTGACTGAGTATACATCTGTCTTTTACTACTGTTATAGTGCTTGGTCTCTATTTTATTATCCATATTCCATGCTATGTATTATCAGACATAAACTTTGTTTTTATTACAAAATGCATTGTTTTGAAATTGTGTTTGTTTCCATTACTTAACAAAAAAGGCTTAACTCTACAACGTTCTTTTACAAGTAGTGACCTGGACAAGCTCATACAATTTTTGGTGTAGTTCTTAACTTTTACATATGACTTAAAAAATGCAAGGAAACTTACTTATGTCTTTTAGACAACTTTAACAGTGTCTTAAACGACTGTCATTACAACAACATACATACATTTTATATCGTCACTCATATCATGTTTGACACATTTTCATAATCAACTCGACCGCTTTTTACTTTGGTACGAAATCGGATTTATGTTCACTTATAAGTTATTTTATTGCTTTACAATATTAATAAAGTTTGACGTTTTTGTAATACAGAATGGGAAAAATAAACTATAAACTTTTGTAGGATTTGTGTATGTTGTGTGGTATTAGTTGTTTGCTGTAACCTAACTTGATGTTGAAATTGCTAGTTTTTAATGATATTAGTGATGTTTTGCTTACCCATAGGATGATTTGGTGGAATTTCCTAGTTTAAATAATTTGCACATAATGTTTTAAAACTACAGCAAAAAAAAACACTTGTCCTATATTTTTTATGATAACAGAATGACTGAAGTGCCTAGTACAGTTATTCACCTTTATAATATTGTAACTGTAACTCATTTAGATAAGAAAAGGTAAATAAAAATGTTTGCATTTTATAATGCACTAAAATAAAAGTGAGGCAATTTATGTTCTGCCGAGAGTTACAAGGAATCTAGTGCGCAGTACAAAAAATCTTCGCTTTGCATTATCGCGATTTCGACTTAAAAAAACATTAAAATAGTTTTAACTAATTCTTATGTGTAATAAGTCTTTTCAGATTGACTAACCCATAAAAAAATTCTATATACAGGTGGCCCAACGTAGCGTAACTGGACAATAACTCCGTTATATGTAAATATAAAAAAATTCTCTGCAGAAAAACTGTAGCGAATTATTCGCCGCCTAGCCTAGCAATACTATTATAAATACAGGTGTCCCATATTCCCAACTAGTACCAAAGTGATTGCAACTGAAATCGTAACTTGAAATGAGTACTTATTACGTAATCGCCACTAATTCTACGACTCTGTGGTGAAAATAACTTTATATTACACATTAGCAGTGACAATTACTTGATATTCACCACTTATAACTACTTTAGAGTTACGCAACTTCTTAGTTGCTTTCAAGGTATTAGGAACAACTCAAAAGTTCCAGGAACTTGAAGGTAGCAAATGACAGTAGTCGAAACTATCTTATGTTACTGAAATGCTACATCAAAGTTGCAGCCACTTTCAAGTAGCATTAATAGTCGCCGCGACGTTGCCGAACCTTTCATATTACAGCTTATAGTTGTGGAACCTCTTCGTGATATATACTGGTGGCATTCACGTTTGCGCTACTTGAAGAAGTAAATTTTACCATTCGTGGCGACTATAAAGTAGTAGTAACCTTTCAACCTCATTATAAAGTATTTTTCACCCCACTGTCCCACTGATTTATAAAGTATGATTGTTCCATCACAACATGCTGTTGTGTAAGTCTAGTAGAGTGTGTGATCCAATAATAATGTTATACATCAATAAAAGCAAGTCACTTGAGAAACAAACAAAACTTTACAGACATTCTACAACATTTTACAGGAAAGTGAAAAGTGAAACAGATGAAAACAGCAGTTTAACACAGTATAATGCTGTTATGAATGCGCCATTATTGTCAACAAACATCAGTGAAACATTTAGCATAAGTCAGGAGAGTTGTTTTAAAACAGTATAACAACCATGTTTCAATTACTGTGATGAGGGTGACTGCATCATCCCTCCTGAAGATGACAATGAATTTTATAGTGAAGAGTGGGAACAAGATTATATCGTTTCACAGATTTCGCTATTGGAACAACTTAGAACATGGTATCATTGTCATAAAATAAGCCACAGTGCTTATACAAATCTATTACATATATTAAAATCAAATGGTTTGAATTACTTTATTTAATTTTTCATAAAGCACTTTCCTTTTCAAAACGATAATGCCGTACAAAACACAAAAACGCATGTACGACATCAAATAAAAACTTCATGTAAAAAATGACAGATGACAGACAGAGCACAGAATGTCAAAAATATCTTTCTCTAGTCGAAACCATAGAGGGCAAGGAGAACGATAAACACCCAATTAATAAATTAAGACGAGCTGTTACTACAATGTAACTATACAATGTTGAGTGATGGTCCCATTTGGTAATTTTTAGTGAAAGTAACTTCAAAGTTCCGGATTTTCGGTATTCTTCACCACACACAAGTTGTATTTACTTTCAAGTTCCACATTTTAGTAAATACTACTTCAAAGTGTTTGTTTTGAAATACGCCATTTTTGTAGATGGAGATCTACGACGCCATTATTACCTCCACTGTTAGGATAAATATCTAAAAAAAATACTGTTTTTGCAGTTATAGTCGCAAATCTTTACACAATCAAGTTTCATGTACAGGAAAGTAAATTAGAATACAATTTGCTGCACTTTGAGGGTAATGATGTGGAATGTCGTGATATATTATTTTTATTAAAAACTGCAAATATCGAAGGAGCGTAATTTTTGGATGCACAAATCACTATATTTTGACAGTAAACTTGCATCCGTTGAGATTTAAACACTTAAGACATCAGAAAGCTCATGTTGACTCGTGGTGTCTCTAATATCTATAGAGTTGAAATAAAAGAAAGATGGTTTTAGAAGATAGAGTGTGAGACAGATATTATTCTTGAAATAATTTTCGAGACAAAGAAAGCAAGCACAAAAACAGAGGTAGGTAATAATTAGTCCCGTGATAGTGGCTGTTACCGTTTTGCAACGTCGTCGCTACGTAAAGGCTACGGCGTTGGAACGTAGTCGGAAAAGTTCCCGATACCACGCCGTAACGTAGCAACTATTCCCCATTTTGGTGGTTGCTCCATGATAGGAACGTTCCTATAACGGATTTCTGACTAGCGGCAAAACACTTAGAAGTTATCGCGATAGTCGCTGCCACGTTCCAGCGATCAATTGTGCTAGTTGGGTTAGGGTGACATTAAATTGTAATTTTTATGGGGGAACACCTACATATTGTTATAAAATTTTATAAAACTCTTCAAAATAAACAACAAATTTATCAGGAAAACCTGGCAAATACACTTCTTTTGTAGGTCTTTTGGGCGACTTCATTAACCAATCCAATTATACGACCAAGTTTTCGTAAAAAAGTAAGTTATTATCTGACAAAATTTATATCTCGGAGAATAATGAATATATTTTTGATACACATATAGCGTTACTACTAGCATATGCACACACAAAAATTAAGGATTCCATGGTAATAGGATGTAAAGCTATTAGGGTTTGGAATAAATTACATACAATAGCTGACTTGCTGGGTCTGGCCTTTTTAAACCAAAATTTTGCACAGTCAAAACTATGATGAATTAGATTCTCTAAAATAATCGGCTAGTGGGTAGGTTTTGGCCAATCACAAGGCATCATGCATATCACAATTAGGTGTTAAAATTGGCAATTTTTAAACAAAAATTCTGGAGCAGATTTAGTTCGTAAAGCGCAAATGTTATATGTTTTCTTAATTCAATTAGGTTTTTACATGTTAAGTGCATTTTCTTAAAAAAATCACTAATGAGAAGATCCCGAATTTTGAGTTTTTAAAAAATATCTTCAAATGTGCGCTAATTAGGCCCCCTAGAACACATATCCGAGGTCAGTTTCAATTTTTATATGCTTATATATATATATATATATATATATATATATATATATATATATATATATATATATATATATATATATATATATATATATATATATATATATATATATAAACTGACCCCGGATATGTGTTCTAGGTTGTAACAAAAGTAAATGTCCTATTAAATAATTTCTAGACAAGTATTTTATAACAAATACAGATTTTGTGAAGCAAAACATTGCGCGAGATGTGTTTGACCTAAATTTACGTTTAAATTGTTACCACATTTCTTTTATCTACAACGTTTCCGAAAAATGAATTCGTAGTCGACCTTTTTGCAACTCTAACTTGTAAAATTACAGAATCTTATCAGTTTCAAAGAGTCTGGATGCAGCGAGTGCGTTATAGTAGCGAATTTTTATTAAACATTCTGTTAATAGAAAAGTCTTAAATAAACGATAAATAAGCGTTGAAAAAAATGTAGATGCTTTCGACAAGCTTTGCACTGCAAGACAGGCCCAAGGGAATCATTTAAAATTAATAATCTTGTTTTAAATTTAATAATAATAAGCTTATTATTAAATACATTGTGCAGTAGTGATACAATTATATAAGTGTATTCTATTGCTTTTCTTTCAGTAAATTAAATAATTTTTTACTAATAATTTTTTTCTCAATATGCTTGCGCCCCCCAATTTGTTTTATCACGCCCCCTAGGGAGACGCGCCCTACAGTTTGAGAATCGCTGATCTAGCGTGACAAAAGTCGCTTTTATACATTGGAGCGCAGTTTGTAGTAGTCAATGTTCCAAAGACTTCAACACCCTGTAAGTGGAACACATTTCGCATTATAACTAATTACCGTCATAAGTCTATGTTTGCAAAACATATAATCGAAACTCTACACAGACCCAAATTAATAGTCGGCACAAAACTACTACTTGTTCAAGTGATAATCGCCAACTTGATTTTGAAAGTTTACCTTGCCTAAGAATAGGTATATGAAGTAAAATAATCCTGCGGTATGAAGTACGGTTGATTTCCAGATCTCTGATAATCAAATTATGAATCTTAGTACCCAGTTTACACTATAGGTTTGTTTTTAAATTCGGGATTGTATCCTATCAAATTAAACATGGTAGTTAAAAGTCAAGCCACTGGTTCCGTAAAACAAGTCGTCTGCATAACAACGAAACAGTCGTGACAGTAACCGCAAATTTCATTACGAGTATATATCCACTCTTGATTGAAACGCATACGCTAGCGGCATTTCACTACTTCACCCAATTTCTACTGTAATAAATTATTTGACACACTCAGCTCAGAATTCGTATGTTTCTCATTTTCTCTTCAGTAACTATACCTATATCGAAAGTTGTTAAAGGTAAATATTGAATGAATACAAATTCATTTGCTGTGTTGTGTTTGTCGGTACTGAACGTTTTGCAGTCAATCTTTTAGTGAATTATCGTAGAAAAAAATTCATTAACGGGGAGATCCCGCCTTTTGAATCTTGAAATTTCTTTTTGCAAATAAGCGTGAACTGAGGCCCCTAGAACCCATATCCGGGGTATATATATATATATATATATATATATATATATATATATATATATATATATATATATATATATATATATATATATATATATATATATATATATATATATATCATACCGCAGCAAGTGCGTTATGGAAGTGAATTTTCATAAAAATATTTGTAATTACAAATATATTGCTCTAATGCGAACAGGCATCAATTTGGTTACCGGTATAACCTATATAGTAGAAACAATGTACCATATTGTATCAAAATAATTATTTGAAAATGTACAAAAATTTTCCGAAAATAAACTTTAAATGTTTCCGAGAAAACTGGTCTCCTAGCCAATGAACTTTAGGTTAATAGCAAATTGAGTTATTGAAATTTAAAACATTTAATGAAAAATCGATACTAAAACGCCCTTGTTGCGTCCATACAAAAATTTTCTGAAAATAAAGTTAAATGTTGGTGTCCTAACCAACAAAATTTACGTTAATAGCAATCTGAGTTATTGAAATTTGAATGATTTAATGAAAATTCGCTACCAAAACGCACTTACTGCGCCCAGATTGTTTTCTTACAAACATGCATCATATTTCTATAAAAAATGCAACAATGCATTAACGAATTTGTTCTACGAAAATTTGCTTACAATGATAGACCGTTAAACCATAAACTTCACTAAGCCTACAGCGAAAGCATCAACTCAACTAAACTGACAGCCAAAGCATCAGAGAAAGAGTCTATTGAAATGAATTTTCTGTAAATATTTTAGTAAAATGAAGGGCAATGACGGTTGAATCTGAAACTTAAGGGTTCGCAAAACACTCTTCTTATAACATGTTCTTCTAACAATCCGTATTTGGTTCACGTTCTTTGCCTAAACATTGCCAATTTTAACGTTTCAAATTGAGAGTTTGACGTTTTGAGGAAAACCCCAAAATTTGTTTCTTTAGCTGCCCGTAACCTTTTTATCTTTAAACTTGGAGACCTAAATTTTGGTATGGTTCACTCATACAAACACGCGTACCAAATTTGGTTGCCCTCACTTTGATATTTCCGGAGATATAAATTCTTTTAGAAAGGAAACACAAAATTTTCCGGGAAAACCTGGTCCCATTTACTTGGCTAACGAACTTATCCAAGCAAAAGGAAGGTACTCACCAAATTTGATCAAGATCGGTCCATTATTTTCTGAGTTATCGGTACGATATATATATATATATATATATATATATATATATATATATATATATATATATATATATATATATATATATATATATATATATATATATATATATATATATATATATATATATATATATATATATATATATATATATATATATATATATATATATATATATATATATATAAACACGGATCTCCCCATTAGTGAATTTTTTAAAGAAAATTCACTGAAAAGAATGGACACATTTTGATTAAATTTGGCACGTACCTTTCTTTTGTAAGTGGCTTGGACAAGTTCGATAGCCAGGAAAATCGGACCAGGTTTTTCCGGAAAATTTTGAGTTTTCTTTAGAAAAAAATGAGTTTCTCAAAAAGTAAACAAGCTATGGTAACCCAATTTGGAAGGCAGGTTTACGATATAAAAGGTCAACTATATACCAGAATTTACATTTCCATATTACAAGAAAAAAAAGTTAGAACAAAATATTTGGTGCCATATCATTTCTATGAAAATTCACTACCATAACGCACTTTCTGCGTCCAGATGTTTATTCTGTTGTTGGAGTCCTATGCGAATTAAGCTAGTTTCAAATTTGTAAAATTTACGAGTGGTTGCTGCAATGTAATTATTTTGATGCAAAATATTACTACTCTCTCCTAAAGTATGATGTTATTTATGTATCTTTTGCAATAGTGATTTGCCCGCCGACATGCAGAGGACAAGATACGATAAGAAAAAAATCTAAGAACACCTTTTAAAATAATGGATTTAACAACTTTGTCGCGTTACATAAAGTTAATGTAATCTAAGTTAAAATGTGGTATTTCCTTGTTAAATACTCTTGCTGAGATGCCTTAGCGACAAGGGCTCTTAACCTCTAGGGTATGCTGACGCTATGGTTATTTCGGAAGCACAAAAATTCACAGGGATGCATACGAGGGTAGATCAATAAATACCTGTGTTTGAAGACATGTGGGATTGCTACCAATTACACCCCGGAGAAAGTAATAAAGCTATTTCGGAAAAGCAATGTCAATGATAGTGTTAATAGATGAGCTAGAGATTAAGAATCTTTTATGTGATCAATAGTAATCATATTGACTGTGATAGATAGATCAAAGGCAAAGTGGTCAGTTAGACCGCGTCACAAACTATGAAAACTATATTTTAACGTAGGTTCAGGTATGCAGCGTAAGAATTATGTGTGTAAGAAATGGCGAATGTAAGATTCTAACCCGAAACCGAAATAAGCTTCTTGATCACAACCGTCACAATATTAAATACATGTAAATGGCAACAAACTTCTATTACAATTCCTATATTCAACGTAGAAAGAATGCTTTTGGGCAACATTTCGTATCAAGGTTTGCTGAGCAGCAACTAACAAAATTAAAATTTTTAAATTTAGGCGCTTGGTTTCTTTGATGTTCATGGACAAGGGTCTGAATTAGGCGAGACGATGTGAACTACCGCGAAGAGAGGGGGGGGGGGAGCTATATAGTCTTTCTTTGCGTTGTCTTTACTGCTCAGTGCAAGGCTACCTACTAGACTCCTAGATACTACCCCCTCGTGGCACCCCTGGAGTGACTGTCTGCAATGAACAAACCCAGGGCAGATGGTCTACGAAGGTCTCCAAAATACCAGGAAGCACAGCGCAGAGGAGCGATCGGTGTTCAGTTGCAGTCATAGATGACGAGTTCCTGGATGCAGCGGCGCAACGAGCTCTCTATATAAAGTATAGATCGTGCTCAGCAACTCGGTGGTTTTGGCGGGAGATGTTGCTGGGTGTGTGGGCTTGCCTTAACTGGCCGGCCAAGTGTAAGGAAATCTGAATAAGAATCCCACCCAAATAAATGTGGAACAACACAATTCGGCGCTTGCATGGTCAAGGAATAGCTTAACCACTACTGTGCTGCTTCCGGAGCACTTGGCGCACTCCGGCTTTCAGCTGCGTTCCTGCGTCATGCGGACCAAATTTATATCCCGAGTTTCTTGTGGAAAACCAACGAGAAATCCACAAAAAATGGAAAAAAGTGCTCGTTTCCGGTTGGGAGCTCTGACGCAAAAAGGCCGTAAAAGGCCTCTGCAAAGAGGGGCTCTTGCGACGGAGCGAACACTTCCTAAAGACAGAAGGGGGCTAAGGATTCTAGGGAAGAAACCTAAGTCAAAGTGCAGCAGGTGCTCAAGGATTGTGGAAAAACCCATAAAAGATCCAAGCACAGCCCCTTCGATTACAAAGTCGAGGACAGAAAAGCTCATAAATACAAAAGTTTATGGCGACTAATGGAAGAAATATCCAAAGGCGTAGGAAACAAGCCTTAGGAGGTAATAAAAATCCCTACAATAGCACCTTTGTGAAATGAACCCAAATAAACTTTTAACATTCTAAAGCAGCTACAAGCGTTCTTAGAAAATCGTTTATTGGAAAAAAACTAAACATAGGGCTACTGCAAGAGCCCTGGATTTATAGAGGACAAATTAAGCTCCTAAATATAAAATCATGTAGGTTGATTTACTGCAACACACATGGCCGACCAAGAGCAGTTTTACTGCTTAATAGTAATATACATGTTATTTCCATTTAAGATTTTATCACTCCAGAGTTGGCAGCTGCATTAGTAGAAGTGCCAACAGGGAATGGAAAAAGGCGTATTGTAATAGCCTCAGCCTACGTACACAAATTAACTTTTCACGTTAACGGTACAGTCAATAGAAAAGACTGCCAATGCTAGGCTGTAGCATCCTCTAAAAACAAACGTCTTGTGTGGGACAGTGAATGATCAAATCATAAGTCTTAACCTTTTTGGTTAGAGATTAACAGGCAAAAGATATTTTTTGAGGTAAACCTAATTCCGCCACTAACAACCAAACATACAGACCAAGGACAACCCAATAATTCATCTGACCGCCTCTTTTTAAGGTGTTTTCAAACAGGTTGATCGAAAAAAGAGGATCTATGTCTCCATCAAGGTCTCGTGATATTATCCCTATAAATTTTTTCTTATGGGATATTCAAAATCCAAAGTTTTAAAGAGCAGAAATTTAGACCATCCAAAGTAGAAAATTCGCCAAGAAATAACTGCCATACCTCCAGAAGTCATTAATAATGTGCTACGAGAATGTGTCATTTGACATTGATTTTCTATTGTTGGAAACAAAATGTATCTTATTTAGATGATATGATTTAGTAATTTTTAAATCTACTTGAAAAATCTAATTGTCATTGAAATTATTGCTTACTTCCGGAAAGTCCTTTATTTTTTTTTGGTGCAACATATACCCATATTCAAGATTTTTTATAGCGTTAAATAGCGAGTTAACTTTCCTTTAAAAAGAGGTATCACACGACATTTTTTCTATCTGAAAAATACTTATAAAAGTTACATTCAAAAAATCCAACTTCAGCATTTCTCTTGAAAATTACTAACTGAGAAAATTAATTTACTGTCTACTCTTTAAACGCACTGTACGTTCTTAATTAGGTAAGCAAAGCTGAATCTTTTGTGTTCGTTCAACGTTTTTTTTTTTACAAGAGTGGTCGTTTCCAAAGCTAGGTTTCTTGAGTTCTATTAGAGAATTTTCCTTAACAAAATCGCTAATGAGGATATACCGACTTTTGAATTTTTAAAAAATTTCTTAAAATGAGCGCTAATTAGGTCCCCCAGAACACATATCCGTGGTCAGTTTCAATTTTTATATGTTTATATTATATATATATATATATATATATATATATATATATATATATATATATATATATATATATGTATGTATGTATGTATCACACCGATAACTCAAAAAATAATGGGCCGATTTTGATTAAATTTGGCAAATACCTTCCTTTTGCAAATGGCTTGGATAAGTTCGTTAGCCAGGAAAATCGGTTCAGGTTTTCCCGGAAAATTTTGTGTTTCCTTTCGACAAAAATTTACATACAATGCACATTGTTTTTATTACTATATATGTTATACACAAATATTTGCTATTAAAAACATTTTTATGAGAATTCACTACCATAGCACACTGCGTCCCGAACTTTTTAAATATTTGGCGTTACTACATTGAATTAGTAAAATAACACTGTTCTAAATAAAAATGAACAAAACTTATCTATTCGATTTCAAGCCAGCACTTGTATATATTAAATCCACTGTGTTTGTTCTGCGGCCACGCTTTTCGAATGACTTTTGGAACACATAAAACATAAAAATACACGAGTTCCATCCAGGCGGGCGTCCAGCTGCATGAGTTAATGCCGGACAGGGGAAATTTATGGCACGCTCTGAACTATATAATAATAAATCACTTAATTTATTGTTGCTGAAAAATTACTGCTTTTTGGGGCTACTATTTGACAGCCTTTGTAGCTGAAACATTTTTTATTTACCGATTTGAATCACCCCTTGCAAGGAAATGTTTTAAATTAGGAAATCGTTATATGCAATTCTTGATCTTAATATACACCTATTTCTGTCTTGCTAACATGTCACGAATCATAACTTCAATATTAAGCAAATTGAATAATGTGATAATTTAACAAAGAAGTCTGGACATAGCAACTGCGTAATGGCAGTGAATTTTCATAGAAATGATCTGGCACCAAACTGTTTTTATTAAATGCTTATAATGTTTTTTGTACTATAGAAATTTAAATTTTGGTACAGTTTACGTCTTATAAAGTAAACCGACTTACCAAATTTGGTTACCACAGCGTTGTTATTTTCGGAGATACATTTTTTTCCAAAAGAAACCCCAAAATGTTTCCTGAAAACTTCATCAAAATCCGCCTATTATTTTTTGATTTATCGGTGTGATACATACATCCATATATACATACATACATATATATATATATATATATATATATATATATATATATATATATATATATATATATATATATATATATATATATATATAAGTTATTTATTTATTTGTGACTAAAATTATACAATGTGTCTTACAAAAAAGCTGTGCTTATAACACGATTTTGCTAAACATCCTCTAAAACTTCTTCTGTCAAAACTTGTAATTCAACGTCACTTTTTCATTTTCTTCCTAAATCTTGCTTCTTCTACTGCCCTCTCTTTCACCAAGGTTTCCACAATAGCCATTATAATGAACGGACTTATGTATACATGTGCATATTTAGTTTATCTAAAGATTTCCAAAACTTCTTCTGTCAAAACTTTTAATTTAATGCCACTTTTTGATTTTTTTCTTAAATTTTGCTTATATATATATATATATATATATATATATATATATATATATATATATATATCTTTTTTTAGTGGAACAGCCTATTTATTGGAGCATTATTGCATTTTCTATCTAATTTTAATGCATGTTTGTAAGGAGAAAACATTTATATCACCCATCGTTTTTGAATTATTTCAATTGTTTTTCAAGTTTTGAGTGAATTTTCTTTAAAAAAATTCACTAATGAGGAGATCCCGATTTTTGAATTTTGAAAAAATTTCTTCAAATGAGCGCTAATTGGGCCCCCCAGAAAACATATCCGGGGTCAGTTTCAATTTATTTATATATATATATATATATATATATATATATATATATATATATATATATATATATATATATATATATATATATATATATATATATGTGTGTGTGTGTGTGTGTGTGTGTGTGTGTGTATCACACCGATAACTCAAAAAATAATGGGCCGATTTTGATTAAGTTTGGTGAAAAAATTCCTTTTGCAAATGGCTTGGATAAGTTCGTTAGCCAGGAAAATCTGCCCAGGGTTTCCCGGAAAATTTTGTGTTTTCTTTTGAAAAAAAATATATCTCCGGAATTAACAAAGTAAGGGCAACCAAATTTTACGCAGGTTTATATCCTTATAGGTAAGTCACTTACCAAAATTTAGCTATGTAGCTCAAAAGACAAAAAAGTTATAGGCATTTAAAGAAAAATAAATTGGGGTTTTCCTCAAAACGTCGATTTAAAATGTCAAAATTGGCAACATTTAGGCAAGTAACTTGAATCTAATACGGGCTATAGAAATAAAATGTCTCAAGAAGGATGTTTTACAAACCCTAAGGTCTTAGTTTCAACCGTCATTGTCTTTCATTTTACTAACATATTTGCAGAAAATTCATTTCAAATAGACCCTTTCTCTGATGCTTGGCAGTAGCCTTAGCTATAGAGTTTATCTTTTAGTGGTATATAATTTTTGTCGAATTTTCGTAAAAAATCAAGAAAGCTCAATATATCCGTTATTATATAAGATATGAAAAAAATTGTATATATTAATTATAGGGTGTCTTGAGCTACATCTTAAAATAATATTTCTACAATCACAGGCTGGCCCATAAGTCGTTGGTGATACAAATTTCCTTTTTTTTAAATCAAACACGCCTTATGTTATTGCATTTTTGCATTTTCCATCGAAATATAATGCATGTTTGTAAGAAAAGAAATTATGGACGCAGCAAGTGCGTTATGGTAGCGAATTTTGATCAAATGTTTCATATTTGATCAGCTCAATTTGCTATTAACCTATAAGGTTGACCAAGAAACGTGTTTTTTCGGACACACTTTAAGTTTACTTTTGGAAATTTTTGTACATTTTCACACAATAAAGTTATTTTGATGAAACATGCCACATTGTTTTTACTATATAGGTTATACTGGTAACCAAATTTGATGCCTGCTTTCTTAAAAAAACACACATATGTTTTATTAAAAACATTTTTATGAAAATTCACTACCATAACGAACTTGCTGCGTCCAGAATTTTACATTTTGGAACATATAAAAAAATGTGATACGGCGTTTTTACCAATGGCAATCGGTCCACGAAAATGTTGCATTTAGGGAAGTTTTCAATTACATTCGTCAAAAAATCGAGATGCCATATACAGGATTCTCTCAAATGATTTAGCCAATCTTTGTAAAAAAATGGCGAATTATCATGAAACAGATTGTTTACAAATCTGCATGTAAACATTTTTTAAATTTCTATCAAAAAGCTTTCGGTGAATAGTTGTATCTTGGTTGGTGTAGTATTTGTGTAAATTACGTGGATAAGTTCGCTGGCTAGGGAAGTCAAACAAGCATTTTTGAGAAAATTTTAAATTTATCCTCGGAAAATTTTTGTACTTTTCAAACAAAAAGTTAGTTACGGTACATTGTTTCCACTGTCTACTAAAATTTATGTCTTTATTTAAAAAAAAAAGAGATTTAACATTAAAAACAGTTCTATGAAAATTCGTTACTAACGCACCGGTTGGGTCCAGACTTTAATCAATTTTACTAAAATATTTCCCGAAAATTAATTTCAAATAGACTCATTTTCTGGTGCTTTGGCAGTTAGAGTTTATGGTTTAATAGTATATAATTTTTAGGGAGTTATCGTAGAACTAAGCTCAATATATCCGTTAATATACAAGATACGAGAAAAAATTGTATACCTGTGTTAATTATAGGTTGTCTTGAGCTGCATCTTATAAAATTAATTTTACAATCACAGCGTGGTCCATAAGTCGTTGGTGATACAATTTTTGTTTTAATCGAACACCTTTTTTCATCGAAAGATAATACATCTTTGTGAGAAAGAAATTGGGGACGCAGCAAGTGCGTTTTGGTAGCGAATTTTTATTAAATGCTTTAAATGTAAATAACTCAATTTGCATGTAACTTAAGATTCATTGGCTAGGAAACAAGTTTTTTCGGAAACATTTTAAGTTTATTTTAGAAAACTTTTTGTACATTTTCAAACAATAAACTTATTTTGATGAAATATGGTACATTGTTTCCACTATAAGATAGGTTATACTGGTAACCAAATTTGATACCTTATTTCATTAAAAAAGACATATTTGCCATTAAAAACATTTGAATGAAAATTAACTTCCATAACGCACTTGCTGCGTCCAAACTTTTGATATCCAGAAAAGTCCTAGATAATAAATAATCCATTCCAAATTTAATCTGATCGAATGCTGCTTGCGGTACCCTTCATAACTTAAAAAAAAAATTGGGACGCAGCCAGTGCGTTATGGTAGCGAATTTTGATTAAATGTCTTAAATTTATATAACTCATATTGCTATAATCCTATAAAGTTGAATTGTGGTACGTACTAAAGAATATACGAGGGCAACATACCGACCAAATTTCATCAAAATAGTCCTGTTATTTTTTGAGATACTAGTTTTTGTTTTGGAAAAATCTTTTTTTGTAGAGAAACTGGTCCCATAAGGCTGTGTAACGAACTCATCCATGCTATTAATAAAGGAAAGATTTTAGCCGAGTTTGATCAAAATCGGTTAATAAGTTATTGAGTTATCGCCCGGATACTGCGTCCAGATATATATATATATATATATATATATATATATATATATATATATATATATATATATATATATATATATATATATATATATATATATATATACATATACATATACATATATATATATATATATATATATATATATATATATATATATATATATATATATAAATTCAAACAAACCTTGGTTTCGGGTATTTTTTTAATAAAAATTCGCTAATACTCACACTTTTATCGCTAGCAAAGTTTTGAATAAGACAGAGTATTCTTTTGTATATTAACCAAAAAGGTGTACTTGTTTAAAAAAATTATAAAAACAAAGAACAGATAATACAAATAAATCATTTTGATGCAAGATATGTAACCAGTAATAGAAACAATTATAACTCATATCTATTATCTATTAGTATGTAAAGAAATAATTAATGGCTTAAAAATTCAACGTAAATGTTTATAATGTCTACCCTTAACCTCATTACAATGTTAAGTAAAGTGTAACATAAGGCAAGCTTACAAAAACAAACCTTGGTTTCGGGTATTTTTTTAATAAAAATTCGCTAATACTCACACTTTTGTCGCTAGCAAATTTTTGAATAAGACAGAGTATTCTTTTGTATATTCTTAACCAAAAAGGTGTACTTGTTTAAAAAAATTATAAAAACAAAGAACAGATAATACAAATAAATCATTTTGATGCAAGATATGTAACCAGTAATAGAAACAATTATAACTCATATCTATTATCTATTAGTATGTAAAGAAATAATTAATGGCTTAAAAATTCAACGTTAAATGTTTATAATGTCTACCCTTAACCCCATTACAATGTTAAGTAAAGTGTAACATAAGGCAAGCTTACAAAAACTATATCGCGGAGGTTGCAAATTCAATTTCAGATGAACCAAAAACCTTTTGGACATATTTTCAGATATACTTGCTCAGCTTTCCTACTGCTGGCAAAGATTCTGGCAGCTACCATTATAATCTCACCGTCTCTTTTACTAATATTTAAGACTATATTACACAGACATTTATTAGAAAATTGAAATTTTTACTTTGGTCATGACCAATGACTAGGTCCCGAGATTTCTTGTTAGGGACTGTTTTCTTAAGTCCTCTATCATTTATCTTAAATTTGCCACTCCAAACATGCGCATCTCCGGATTTGTGGAAAAATTCCAAGACATAAATGTAGTAGCCGATCTGAAATTCCTAATTACCGACCAATTGCAATACTTTCGCATTTATCAAAGATATCTGAGATGTGTTTATATAGATTTATCTATCCATCGATCAAATATTACATGCGTCCATTCCAGCACGGTTTTGTACCAATCTCATTGTGATGACATAATATTTTTCCAAAGTTTTGGAAGAACAGCGTCAAGTCTATGTAAATTATATAGACTTTTCAAAGACCCTCGACATCATCAATCATGAGAGCATTTTGTCTTATCTGGACAGGTTTGGATGCACCTCTCAATTGGTTAATTTGTTTCGTTCCTAACTCCAGCAGAACTCAGTACGTCTATGATGGTCCCTATTCAGAAACGTCTGGAGTTGTTGAACTGCTTTCTCAAATACCTTTGACAGAGTATTAACTAACTTATGGGCTTATAGCTGCACCCAGCATTCTTATCTACTCGACTCGTGTGTCAATAACATATTTGCTAGTTTCCAATGTCCTGGAAACTATCATAATCTCAGGCATGCGTTAAATATAGATGTAAGAACTGCAACATATTTTTAGTACGATTTTTTTAGGATGGTGTTTGTTACTAAGTCTGGCCCAGCAGATTCTTCGTTATCAGATATTTTGTCTGCCTTTCATTTCTTTTATAGTGACTGGATCTATTCCATCTGCGATATTAGGGAGTGTAAGTTGTATTGCTTACTTTAAAAGAAAAGTTAAAAAAGTAAGCAAGACGCATATTATGGTATCCGTACTTTATATGAAATATTATGCACCAAGTTGTGTATTTTATATACAGGGTGTAAAAAAGTGTGGAATATTACCAATATTTCAAATACTACTAAACATATTTTTTGGCACTTGTTATATTGATGTACTTAAATTTAATCCTCTGTTTAAAAGTAAAAAATATGTGTAACTATATAGGGTGGCTCACAAATAATACAAATTTTTTATTTCAAATGGAACACCCTATCTATTTTTGCGTTTTCTGAAATTTCATCTAATTCAAGGTCTAATTGTGTTTGAAGTTTTTTCCTATCTTCATTCGCTACTGAAAAATGGTGGTTAAAAACTACGGAATATATTTTTTTGACGCTTGGTATATTGATGTATGTAAGTTCAGTACACTTTTGACAATAAAAAAGTATGTGTAACTATACAGGATGGCTGAGAAATAATACCAACTTTATTATTTTAAATGGAACAGCCTGTATATTTTGCAGATTCTAATAAGCATTTAAGAGATAAATTCAATTATGTAAGCTTTATGTTGTTTATTCGTCTACATAAATGGAATTATGGCAATCATATTACAATTTCAAAGTGCTTACATAATATCACATGACAGAAAAAA
Source organism: Tillus elongatus (assembly GCA_964006375.1). Classification (NCBI taxonomy): domain Eukaryota; kingdom Metazoa; phylum Arthropoda; class Insecta; order Coleoptera; family Cleridae; genus Tillus; species Tillus elongatus. The sequence goes on along the minus strand of OZ023267.1, from coordinate 64,688,158 downwards.
CAAATTAACGATAATAAACAAGTAAAAATTAGATTTAGTTACTTTATGAGATGTTCAAAATTGACCATCAGCTGCTAAACAATAACCAAGTCTGTGTCGAAATTCCCGCAAGACGTTATCAAAAGTATTACAATGAATTTCATGAAGTTCATTCCTAATTCTAATCTTCAAATGTTCAATATCATCCGGCCTATGTTTGTAAATTTTACTGTTTAGATTACCCCACAAATAAAAGTCCAGAGGTGTGAGCTCTGAGGATCTTGAGGGCCACTCAATTGCACCTCATCTTCCTATCTATCGATTTGAAACCACAATGTGCAGGAGCACCGTCTTGCTGAAACCAAATGTCTCTTCGGTTTGTGTACAGGGTTTCTAATTGTGGCATAATTTGATCACGTAACAACTTCAAATAATATTCTGACGTATGGTTTTCGTTACTGAAACATGGTCTAATGGTATTATCGCCTATGATACCTATCCAAGCGTAGACTTTTTGTGGTCTTTGCGTGTGTGCTGACCAATATCTACAATTGTGTCTATTGACGGTGCTACTAAGCATCAATGTAGCCTCACCGGAAAAAAAGAATATTATTTAGAAAATTGGGACCAACATTGCACCTCTCCATCATAATTTCACAAAATTCCGTTCTTCTATCAAAATCATACTTTGTAAGTTCTTGAACTAGATGCATCTTGAAGGGGCGTATCTTTTCGCTTTCAAATAAGTTTTTAAATGATTGTACTGTAAATCAACTAAAACATTTATAGCCACATCATCACTAGTAGTGCATTTCGATGTGCCTGTTTTTGGTCTGTCTTGTAAACTTCCTGTTACATTGACTTTCTTTAGAAGTTTGTGTACACAAGATTGAGTAATGGCAGGCCGATTAGGGTAAGCCTGATAAAATAATTCGAGACTTCCGCTTGTGTTCTCTTACGGTTACCATATTCAACCATCATTAACACTTAAATGTTTTCTTTTTCAGTTAGAGCTACCACGTTAATTTCTGGTAACTGAGGGGTACGCTTATCTGAGTGCTTAAGAACATTTGACAAGACTGTCAAATTTATCATTGCAGATAAGGCACCTAGCAACGTTTAACTTGTCAAAAGTGTATTGAAGTTAAACACATCAATATACGAAGTGTCAAAAAAATATGTTCCGTAGCTTTCGAAATATTAACAGTTTTTGAAAATTGTTTTTAACAACCATTTTCAAACACTTAAAATACAACTAGACCTTAAATTAGATGTAAATTCAGAAAACGCAAAAACATGCAAGGTGTTGCATTTGAAATCCAAATGTTGGTATTATTTCTGAGCCACCCTGTATACTTACACATACTTTTTTACTTGTCAACAGAGTATTAAATTTAAGTACATCAATATACTAAGTCTCAAAAACATATTTAGTAGTTTATAAAACATTGGCAATATTCCACACTGTTTTTACACCCTGTATGTATTGTTACACCCTGTAACCACTGATATCAATGGTTTTGGCAGTCGGGACACAATTGTAAAACGGAAAAAATATTTTTTGTCGTTATATATAAATAGCAAATAGCAAAGCATTCTTAACTTTTCAACGGATCAATAACGCTCGGTTATGCACTTCGAGAAATACTTTTTAATTTTATGTTTGCATATATGTGTTCACTTTTAGCGTCATTAGTAATAGAAAGAATTGCTCAATGCATATGCTACTGAATATTTTTTGTTAGATGTTATAGTAGTTGCGCATTTAATCTTAACTATTTTAACTGTAAAAAACGTAGTTTTTACTTAATTATAGTTCGTAAAGGAAGATGTTCAAATTTAAGTAATTGTGGTAACTAACTAACTGTGAGACACCGCTATCTTGTTAGCGTAATGCTCGTTTTTTGTTTTCTTGTCTTAATTCAATTGTTAAAACTTAAAATACTGCAATACGCACTACAATGACTTCATTCTGTTCAGGGAACTAATCTGAGCTACTGCATACAGTTGAATTTGATTCTATTGCGGTTCAGATCCAGATTACAAAAACTGTTAATGACCAGCCAGACCTATGATAAGCCCGTTGCGCTGGAGCTTTAACCAAATTTCAAACTTCAGTAATTCTGCTAATTACGCTTTACCTTCGTGGAGGTATCTCTGTGTTTGTTTGTTTTCGGATGGATAAAATAATGAGGATACTGTTTTTTTTTTCATTTGGACTCATGTAATAATACTTATAATAATATTTTAGAGAAATATTAAATGTGGAACAACAAAAATTCTGTTTAAATTACATTGTTAATCTATGCAAACTTTTTATTTAAATTACGTATTTTCTTAATCAAATTGCAGCAAACAGGTAAATCTTATGAAAATATTTTTTATTAAAGTCCGTATTCATTACTTAAGGTTGCAACGATTCCAACAAGCTGTCTCTATATTGTGCGCGTTTTTAGTTGTATTTGTGATTTTTTTCAACAACATACCACGAGGGCTTACAGTCTAAATACTATCGTACCGTGGGTGTCGACAAGGAGGAAAGAGGCAACTTGTTAATTCTGGAGTTGAAGGTTTGGAGGTTCGGAGGAGAAGGAAAAACATGTGCCGGCAAGGAATTCCACAACTTGGAAGTGCTGGGGACAAAAGAGCGGGCATAACAAGATGTTCTGTGTCTGGTGACCTGGACAGTAAAAGGGTGCATTCGCTCTGTTCCCCTGGTAGATCAGTTGGGGGAAGCAGTTGGAGGAACTATGGAAGAAAGCCCTTCTGAGCAGTGCCCGTGCAGATATCTATAAAAGAGAGAGAGGTTACCAACGGCACGTCGGTGGGCAAGGGATGGCAGCCTTGTCCAGGACAGCTAGTGTAGATGCGGCACCGGCACTCCAGAAGTGGGAGCAATATTCGTGGTTTGGCCTTATTTGTGAAGTATATAAGGTATAGAGATTAGCTGGTGAAAAGTATTCGCGAGCCCGGAAGACGAAACCTAATTTCTTAGCAGCCGCTTCTGTAGTTGATGTGGCATGTTGGTGTCAATTGAGATTTCGATCCACAGAAATGCCAACAAGTGAAAAGGACTCATTACTTTGAATAACTTGGTTGTTCATTGTGATGGTTCTAGGGCTGGTGTATCTCTTATGAGATAGAAAGCAAGACTGAGATTTGGTGGGGTTGAATTGTACAAGATTTCTACTGCCCCAGTCTAAAATTCTTTGGAGATCCACGTAGACAGAACCCTACATGAGTCTGCGATCCTCTTCTAATTGGGCTAAAGACACAGGCTTAGAATATTGTATATTTGAGTGGAGGGTGCTGTCGTCCGCGTAACTGTGAACTGGGCTAGATGTGCTAGAGAGAAGGTCATTGATGTGGAGAAGAAACAAAGTAGGGGCTAAAGCTGAACCTTGAGAAACTCCTGCATTAATTGGATACAGTTTAGAGGAATGGCCATCCACGACAACAAAAATGCTCCGGTTGGAGAGGAAATTTGCTGTACAGGTACAGAGTTTTGGTGGTAGGCCATAGGCCGGAAGTTTATTAAGCAGCGCTACGTGCCAGACCTAGTCGAATGCTTTGGATATGTCTAGAGCGACAACCTGAGATTCACCATGTGGTTCCAGAGACTTGTTCTAAGAATGGGTGACAAAGGAGAGGAGGTCGGCAGTTGATATGCGCTGACGGAACCCATACTGCCTGTCGTGGATTGGATTGTGTTTTTGAAGAAACTTTAGTAATTTGGTGTTTATATACTTTTTCATCACTTTAGAGACGACTGAAAGGAGAGAAATAGATTGTTTAATTTCTAAGCTTCTTCAACGTGAGCATTTTCTTATTATTGCGCCTTTTAAAAATGAAATAATGCAATAGTAATAATAATAATAATAATAAACTGAGCAAGAAGAACACATCGTGGGTAAGCAAGAAAATGACGACTCATCGACAAATTGTCCACAGAAATGAGACGTGCAGTTGTGGAGTATGAACGAACAAATCCTCTTACTAGACCACCATTACCTAGGCTAAGATCATCTAGAAAGATGGCAATTATATTGGAACTTTTGGACAGAATAATTTTGTCATCGCACCATCTAGAGATCAACACGTTGGAGCACATGCATACGTCCTGATTTACTGTGCAGCAACTGCAGCAATTAAAACTCTAGGCATTAATATTTCCGATCGAAGATTCAATTACAGAGACTCGCATCAGAGAGTGTCCCCGTGGGAAAAAGGTTGATAACTAGACTGGAAACACTTCGAAACGAAATTGGACAACTGACGCAATACATTGGGAGAGTACAGCCAATAAAATTGCAGAAACGAGTAGAGGAAATAAAAGGCCGAGGTCGACAACCCTCAGCACAAGATCCAGTCAACCACACTGCCCAAGAATGTTTGGACACCTTAAAACAGAAGCTTTCTGTATATACAGAACGCTAGATGAGATATAAAGCCAGCAATAATAGAAAGGGACAAAATGCAATGTTTGAACATTCTGAAAGGACTTTCTAACGTCAGAAAGTAATTGAGCTACATTTTAGGGAAAGAGAAATGCAAAGACACAGTTAGCCTGATCAAGACAAACTGCAGTCTTGAATGCAGAAGCCACTTCATGGGGGGTCTCTATCTGAGACATTCTAGGCACATATCGACAAATCGGCGTCAAACTATTGGTTGGTGACCGGACAGACGTTTCCAGACACAAATAAGTTTTTGCTGGTCATACAAGACCACGTCATTTCAAAAAGAAACTACTTGAAGTCAATAATTGGAGATCATTCGGTCCAAGACTACAAATGCATATACGGGTGTTTGTCGCCAGAGACTATCCATCACGTCACTGGGGTAGATCAAGGTTTGCTGCAACAGAGTACAAAGAGCGACACGATGCAGTCGGAAAAATACGTTATCAAGAACTGACTCTTAAGACTTTTAAATCTTACTAAGGTGTCCTACTATAGATACACTCTTGGGTCTGTTCTAAAGAATTTTGGATACAGGTAGTTCTGAGATCGGGCAGTTCTTACAGACCAACGAGTTATATGGCATAATAATAGTGGATAAGCCCTGAAAACATCTGACGCTGATTGATGTGGCAATTGCAAATACCCATAATTTGGAAAGAAAGTGTAACAAAAAGATTATCAAATACAGCGACTTCGAGATGCAAGTGAAGAGTAGTGTCCGAGTGATCCCGATAGTCGTCAACTGGTGTGGAACTTTTAGAGAAGGTTAAGAAACTTGGCTGCAAAGAACACCTTTATAAGGCTACGTAATTTAGAAAGGGCCCCATATGAGCTCAGTTCCTTTGGTACCTGAGATACCTGCGACGAGTGAATATTCCCCTCCGCGGGAGTGTGAAAGTTCTTTAAGCTAAAGTTGCAATCATAATATATATATATATAATCAATCATACATGGCAAGTCAAAAATAATTTTAAAAAAGTATTTTAGTTACAGATACCTTATTATTTGATCATATATGCCTGCATCATATAATCACACAAACAGAAAACCAACCGATATCTACAATATTTTGCAAACATCTAAGAAATTGTCCCGATAAAACATGACAATCGCACTTGCTGCTTCAATGCAGATATAACGCAATGCGCATTATAAGGTACATAAGTAAGAATCACATTGTAAAAACGTTATAACAATGTGAGATTAAAATAAAATAAAACAAAATATATAAAAACTCTGGACGCAGCAAGTGCGTTATGGTAGTGAATTTTCATAAAAATGTTTTTAATTGCAAATATGTGTGTTTTCTTTTTAAGAAAGCAGGCATCAATTTTGGTTACCAGTATAACCTATATAGTAAAAACAATGTGCCATGTTTCATAAAAATAACTTTATTGTGTGAAAATGTACAAAAATTTCCAAAAGCAAACTTAAAGTGTTCCCGGAAAATCTCGTTTCTTGATCAACCTTATAGGTTAATAGCAAATTGAGCTATTCAAATTTGAAGCATTTAATGAAAATTCGCTACCATAACGCACTTGCTGCGTCCCGCATTTCTTTTCTTACAAACATGCATCGCTGAAAAATTCAAAAATGCAATAACATAAGGCGTGTTTGATTTTAAAAAAAAGAAGAAAATTTGTATCACCAACGACTTATGGGCCATCCTGTGATTGTAGAAATATTTTTTTAAGATGTAGCTCAAGACACCCTATAATTAATATATACAAATTTTCTTCATATCTTGTATAATAACGGATATATTGAGCTTTATTGATTTTTGACGAAAATTCGACAAAAATTATATACCATTAAACGATAAACTCTAAAGCTAAGGCTACTGCCAAGCATCAGAGAAAGGGTCTATTTGAAATGAATTTTCTGGAAACATTTTAGTAAAATGAAGGACAATGACGGTTGAAACTAAGACTTCAGAGTTTGTAAAACATCCTTCTTGAGACATTTGATTTCCATATCCCGTATTAGATTCAACTTCTTTGCCTAAATGTTGCCGATTTTGACGTTTTAAATCGCAACTTTGACGTTTTGAGGAAAACCCCAATTTATTTTTCTTTAAATGCCTATAACTTTTTTGTCTTTTGACCTACATAGCTAAATTTTGGTATGTAGATTACTTATAAGAATGTTAACTAGCGTACCAAATTTGGTTGCCCTTACTTTGTTAATTCCGGAGATATCAATTTTTTTCGAAAGAAAACACAAAATTTTCCGGGAAAACCTGGTCAGATTTTCCTGGCTAACGAACTTATCCAAGCCATTTGCAAAAGGAATTTTTCCACCAAATTTAGTCAAAATCGGCCTATTATTTTTTGAGTTATCGGTGTGATACATATATATATATATATATATAAATATATATATATATATATATATATAAATATATATATATATATATATATATATATATATATATATATATATATATATATATATATATATATATATATATATATATATATATATATATATATATATATATATATATATATAAATATATATATATATATATAACATATAAAAATTGAAACTGACCCCGGATATGTGTTCTAGGGGGCCTAGTTCGCGGTCATTTGAAGAAATTTTTTCAAAATTCAAAAGTCGGGATCTCCTCATTAGTGAATTTTTTTTTAAGAAAATTCACTAATAAGAAACATATTTAAAATTTAGACACATAAAAAAATCATGTACAGCCACATAAAATAAGCAATTAATAAAAAAGCGCAAAAAGTTAAAAATGGATTAGAACCTTAATACATATGACTGAAGAATAAAATTTAGTAAAATCAAGATGAAACAACACTCTAAAATTTAGATGTTAAAAGGCTGACACTTTTCCTATTACAAATTATTCAGTTGTGTAATAGGTTCATAATCTATATATATATATATATATATATATATATATATATATATATATATATATATATATATATATATATATATATATATATATATCCTCCCTATCACTCGACGCAGCTGCCAGAGGTTCGCTACTCCCTTCCTTAGAACCCGTTCTATTTGCGACCCCCATGTTAATTTGGAGTCCAGGATCACCCCCAGATATTTGACCTCCCGCCCTAAAGCTAAAGGTTTTCCAAACATTACGGGCGCCCTAAACCCCTCTACCCCGTTCTATTTGCGACCCCCATGTTAATTTGGAGTCCAGGATCACCCCCAGATATTTGACCTCCCGCCCTAAAGCTAAAGGTTTTCCAAACATTACGGGCGCCCTAAACCCCTCTACCTTCCTCTTCTTGGTATCTTGGATCATCTCCGTCTTCGCCGGGTTTACGGAGAGTCCCAGCTCACCAAACCACCTTTATATTATGCTACAGGCAGCATGCATGCACTCGCAGACGACGCCGAGGAATTTGCCGGTGACTAAGACCAGCCGATCATCAGTGTACGCCTGGGCGTAGAAGCCGTTCTCAGAGAGCCGCTTCAAGAGGCCGTCCATGACCAGATACATAGATGGGGCGAAAAGCAGCTGCCCTGAGGGCAGCCCCCTGTCACCCCGACGTCCACCCCCCCCCCCCAAGGCCAGCGAAACTCTCGTTTCCTCCAGCATGCTCGCCACCCAGCTTATTAGGGACCTCGGCGTTCCCATATCCTGTAGGGCGATACAAACCGTATCCGTCTTTGCCTTATCAAAGGCCCCCTCCACATCGAAGAACACAGCTAATGTGCTCTCCCCGTAGTGTATGGCCCTTTCGACCTTCCGCGTCACAGCTTGGAGCGCCGTTTCCGTTGACTTCCCCCGCTGGTACGCGTGCTGACCTTTATGGAAGGGGTGTTCCTTTAGGATCCCTCTCTCTCTCTCTCTCTATATATATATATATATATATATATATATATATATATATATATATATATATATATATATATATAATAGTAGTAATAATAGTAATAATGCCACAGTAGAGAAACTCTGCACCAAGAAGTCTCAGATTCGCACGGGGGGAGCTTACATACACAAATAGACAACACAAAGAACACCAGCCATAGCTCATCATAACTGGCCTTTCTACATTCGAGTGAAAAAGAAACACTGTACACACAGTACAGCTGGAATGAAACAACTACTTTCCTGGTTAATACCACGACAGGCATTGAGTTACATCGCTTGCTAGCCACCATTACTTCGGTTATGACAGGATTTGCGGTATAATGTATAGCATAGACCGGTTTAGTGCTTATTCGGACTTTTCAGTATGCCATACTTATGCTCCAACAAGCCTGCCTTGAGGCAGGTCTTGCTATATAATGCAGTGGGGAACAACGTGGAGTGTTATTTCTAGTTTCCTGATGGTTTGAGGCCACATCAGCTTTCACGTAGACATAGTGCAATACAGATAAAGCTGTGGAAACAACACTAACGAGCAAAAACAACGGCTCCCCTGGCTAGTACAATGACAGGCTTGAAATCACATCACTCACCAGCCACTAGTACGCCATTTTTGCCGGAGGTTGCGGTATGCAGTATAACAGGGACATAGGCCGGTTTTGTCCTTGTTTGGACTCTTCAGTATGCCGTCCTTATAAAAGTTGTGTGTGTGTGTGTGTGTGTGTGTGTGTTTGTGTGTATGTATGTATAAACATATAAAAATTGATACTGGTCTTTAATAAAGGTTCTAGAAATCCTAATTTGAAAACTTTTTTTTAAGTCTTAAAGCCGAGATTATATAAGCGATTTTTTCTAGCGTGTCGCGGGAGTGTCAAAAGAGTACGGAAATATCAGCAATAAAGCGAGCCACCCCCATCTAATCGGGTAGGCCGGGCAATGTTACTTGGTGCGTCCCTATTTCTTGCGTGTGGCTTGGTGTCTTGAAATAATTCTCCACAATGCCCTTTCGATAGTATCCCTTTCAGTCGAGCGTAATATTTGGATTTTGTTAATTGTGATGTTTATGATTTCCAGATATGTAAATAAAAACTACTACAGAACTAAAGTCAGAAATATTTTTACAGTACATTATATATCCGCACTATGAATTTACACTTGGTATATCAAAGACCATTGTTATACGGGTACATAATTAGTTATATTTCAATGTCAGTCAGTTTGTGTAACGCAGAAGTCTTCAGTGGCCTTGATCACATGAATCTGACCTACTCCTCGCGCAGATATGTTGCAGTTTCTATATCATAATTATTAAAACACAGTTTCATTATTATTGTTGATTCATTCTTGGTTCAACGTGTTTTCCTACTTCAGTCCATCTAAGGATTCATTAGCAATTATGATTAAGTTGCTCATTATCAATTAATGATTTATTATGTCGCATCAGTGATATGCACTTTTTATGTCAAATAAACTCTTTTTTTATATGCATATTTTCCCAGTTAATAATAATAATATTTCTTTTATACAGTTTGTCCTACCTAAGTGTGTAACACCCTAGTATTTTCTTTGGTTAAAATTTAAACCAAATTAATTTTAAATTACGGATATAGAATGGTCTACTTACGGCCAAAGCGCCACCCAGCATCACATGTAAAGCAACCTGTGGTCTCAAAAAAAAAGAAAAAATTAAAACTATAATAATAAAAAAAATGTTCGGGACGCAGCAAGTGCGTTATGGTAGTGAATTTTCATTAAAATGTTCTTAATAGCAAATATGTGTGTTTTTTTAAGAATTCAGGCATCAAATTTGGTTACTAGTATAACCTATATAAAAAAACAATGTGCCATGTTTCAACAAAATAACTTTATTGTTTGAAAATGTACAAAAATTTCCGAAAGTAAACTTAAAGTGTTCCCGAAAAAACTCGTTTCTTGGTCAACCTTATAGGTTAATAGCAAATTGAGCTATTCAAATATAAAGCATTTGATAAAAATTCGCTACCATAACGCACTTTCTGCGTCCAGAATTTATTTTCTTACAAACATGCATTATATTTCGATGAAAATGCAAAAAAGCAATAATATAAGGCGTGTTTGATTAAAACAAAAAGAAAATTTGTATCACCAACGACTTATGGCCCACCTGTGATTGTAGAAATAATTTTTAAGATGTAGCTCAAGACACCTTATAAATAATGTATACAATTTTTTTCATATCTTGTACAATAACGGATATAATGAGCTTTATTGATTTTTTACGAAAATTCAACTAAAACTATATACCGTTAAACGATAAACTCTATAGCTAAGGCTACCGCCAAGCATCAGAGAAAGGATCTATTTGAAATGAATGTTCCGAAAATATTTTAGTAAAATGAAGGACAATGACGATTGAAACTAAGACTTCAAAGTTTGTAAAACATTCTTCTTGAGACATTTTCTTTCCATAGCCCGTCTTAGATTCAAGTTCTTTGCCTAAATATTATCAATTTTGACGTTTTAAATCGCAACTTTGACGTTTTGAGGAAGACCCCAATTTATTTTTCTTTAAATGCCTATATCTTTTTTGTTTTTCGACCTATAGAGCTTAATTGGTAGGTAACTTACCTATAACGATATAAACCCACAAACCAAAATTGGTTGCCCTTACTTTGTTAATTCCAGAGATATAATTTCTTTTCGAAACAAAACACAGAATTTTCCGGGAAAATCTGAGCCCAGTTTCCTGGTTATCCAAGCCACTTGCAAAAGGAAGGTACTCACCAAATTTAATAAAAATCGGCCCATTATTTTTTGAGTTATTCGTGTGATACCTATATATATATATATATATATATATATATATATATATATATATATATATATATATATATATATATATATATATATATATATATAATTGTAACTGACCCTGAATATCTGTTCTGGGGGGCCTAACTAGCGCTCATTTGAAGAAATTTTTTCAAAATTCAAAAGTCGGGATCTCCTCATTAGTGAATTTTTTTTTAAAGAAAATTCACTAAAAACACAAGACATTTTTTACAATAAATAAATTTTTTACAAAAAAGTCTCTAAAAGTTTCGTTAAAATTAACGAGGACTCATATGCTTAAAAATATAGTTTGAAATCGTCTTTATTCAAAGAGGGCTGTGGTAACTATTTTCGAAGGAAAATATGAGAAATAAAATTGTTAACACCTAAATTATTTGTCGCTTTCTGTGTATTTATTTTTCTGTTTGTGATGCTTGCTATTCCAGAAAAAGTGGAAATAAAATAAAATTAGTGGGTGAAAATCTCAGATCAGCAAAGCAAGCTACTATATATTTTAACTAATAATCTGTGGAGCATCACCACATGCGCGCAAGTTTATTATTCAAAAATGTATTGTAAGAATACTGGCTGATGCAAATTATGATGCACATTGCGCTCTATTTGTTCGCCTTCGGAATAACATTATACTCACATCCTTTTAGTTTACCACCCTTTCTGAAAGAAAACCCAAAATGTTTCAGTATGGTAGAAAACAATAATTCATTCACCAGAAATTCATGTTGTGTTGGTGTACCTCGCAGCACTCTACTTCGCTTTACCAAAAAAAAAAAACAACTCGGGACGCAGCAAGTGCGTTATGGTAGTGAATTTTTGTTAAATGCTTCAAATTTAAATAACTCAATTTTCTATAAGCTTAGAGAGTTTAATTTTAATACTTAGTAAGGTCTTTTCTAAGGCAAGATATCCACAAAATTTCATTAAAATAACTTTGTAATTTTCGGAGAAAAAAATGTTTTTCGAAAGAAAATTTAAAATTTGAATAACTCAATTTCCTCTAAACTTAGAAAGTTAAATTTTAGTAGGTAGTAAGGTTGAGGCAACATATATAGTAAATTTCATTAAAACAGCTTTGTTACTTTCAGAGAAAAAATTTTTTTTCGAAAGAAAACTCAAAATTTTTCCGTAAAACCCCAACTGATTTTTCTGGATAACGAACTCATCCAAGCCATTAATAAAAGAAAGGCACTTGCCAAGTTTCATCGAAATCGGTTAATTATTTTTTGAGTTATCATATATATATATATATATATATATATATATATATATATATATATATATATATATATATATATATATATATATATATATATATATATATATATATATATATATATATATATGATAACTCAAAAAATAATTAACAATAATAATATAAACATATAAAAATTAAACCTATTTACAAACGAACTTTAATAAGATATTATGCTGTGACCATACCTCTCTCAAGCACCCTAAAATATAATCAAAATGTGCACAGTTATATGTGTTTGATTTATTTTTCCCTTAGTCTTAATACACTACATATTTTATGACAATCGATTTAATTTACTTATTTGATTTCATAAATAGTCGGTTAATAGTGACTTGGAATGAAGTAGACACCACATCTTCAAATATATTAAGAGAATATGAGTAAATCAACAGCAATTGGGAATGAATTCGGTCAGTCTCCCAGCCACGTGATTAAAAAACACTGGCTGTACAACTCTACATCTAACAAGACTTTAACAGCGGCAGAAGCAGAAGTCAATGGAAGCTGTGTGTATTCGGGAAGAAACTATTGACTATTAATAACAACAATTGACTAAAAACGCTGCGAGTTGTAAGGAAAAAAATAATTATACTACAGAGGTGATAAATGATAATAAATTACAATATGGTTATATAATCGTAAATGCTTCCAATGATTAACAATCAGTGATTTCAGTATTATTGACAGTAGATAGGGCCCCACCTGGGTCCATCCCCTCCACTTTTTACTGCGCATGCGCGAGTCATCATGCGCATGCGCTGACCTGCGCAGACCTGTGACAGTTGACAGCTGACCTGTCAGATTTGACAGGTGTCAAATGTCACTGACCTGACAGCTGTCAACGTCAGCTGTCACCTGACCTGACATGTGTCAACGTCAAATGTCACCTGACCTGTCAGATGACGTCACAAGCATTCCAAGATGGCTGACCTGTCATAGACAGTTGCAACCCGGGTTCTCTCTATGGAACTAACCTGAGATGACGTCACAAGCATTCCAAGATGGCTGACCTGTAAGAGACATCTGCAACTCCGGGGTTCTCTCTATGGAACTAACCTGAGATGACGTCACAAGCGTTCCAAGATGTCTGACCTGTGTGTCCATAGATAGCCACAAGTCAGGTTAGGTATTAACTGTCTTGTGATGACGTAAGATGTTCCGTCTGACCTGTGTGTCCATAGATATCTACAAGTCAGGTCTCCATGTGTGTATTTGAAGAATACCATTTGTCTGATTGTTTATTAAGGTTATGTATGTATGTGTTTATTAAGGTTAGGTGTTCGTATACAGACTGATTACCAAGCCATTTTGATTGTTTATTAAGGTTATGTTTGTATTTGTTGATTAAGGTTATGTTCGCACACACACACACTACTGTCTGTATTTGTTTATTAAGGTTATGTTCACACACGTGTTGATTACCAGTCATATGATTGTTTGTTAAGGTTATGTATTTGTTATTTGAATGCAAACAGAGATAATACAAGATTGTACTTACATACAACAAGAGACGTCAGCCTTCTTTCACAGCTTAATACACACACTACTGAACAGGTGTCTTCTGTGTTGAGGATACAGACAGACAACTGATTGCCATTGTTAAAGCTTGTATATGTTGTTTGAAAGGATATAACACACGTCATGACAGTTCAAAGTCTTTGCTTAGACTGAGAAGACAGAGGTATGTAATAACACAGACAAACAGACAACTGATTGCCATTGTTGAAGCTTGTACATGCTGTTTAACAAACACGTCATGACAGTTCGATGTCTTTGCTTAGACTGACAGATGCATGTGTATTTGAAAGAAAAGCATTCGCCTGAACTTAGATTTGAACCCACGAACCTCGAATCGGCCATAGACAGCTTTCTCAGATATACACTGTCCCTAAACCAATAGCTCCACAGACACACACGTTAAAAGTTTGTTCGCTGTTGTATATATAAAACAAAGCCAGTTGTTGTTTACATATGAGGTTAGGTGTTCGTATACATGTTGATTACCAATCATCTGATTGTTTAGTAAGGTTATGTTTGTATTTGTTATTTGAATGCAAACAGACATAATAAGAAGAGTGTACTTACATACAGCAAGAGACGTCATCCTTGTTTCACGACTTAACACATACTGAACAAGTGTCTCTGTCTCTTGTATTGAGGAAACAAACTGATGTAAGAGAGAGAGGCCTTACAAAGGATAAACAACGTTTTACAGTTGTTAACCTTGATCCTGTTTGAGCTTGTCTGTGTATCTGTTTAATATACACAAGAGAGAGGCCCTCTTAAAGGTAAACAACCTGTCAGTTGATGACCTTGTGTTATATCTGTTCAATAACCCCCACATTATTCGTGTTTGAGCTTGTCTAGAATACAGTCGTTAGAAGTATGACATCATCCATGTATTTTAGCAGATGTACCACAAGATAAGTTTGTTCAGGATATTATTGCTTTAAGACATACTTTTTAATTGTATTACAAAATAAAAACACATTAATTTTAACAAAGACTTTTATTTGATTCTAAGTACAAGTATGTAAACTCTTTGTTGGAATACATTTATAGAATTATTAACATTAGATGGTTCAGTGTTGCGTTGGTGCTGTTGTTGTTGTTGTCGTCGGTGTCTCTTCATGGCTGTGGGCTTACTAGGTGATAACACTAGCTTCTTTTAGTTCTTCCAAGATTGACTGAATTTCGTTGTTATGAGCAGTATTACCTGCAACTTGGGAAGCCACTAAAAGTCTAAGTCTGTCAACCAACTCGTTTATGTCATTCCAATACACATAGGCTATTTGTTTGTTATTTTGTATCATATAGTTGTTGGTGCTGATGTTGTTTGGGCTCATGCCGTTGCTATCGCTGCTCTTATCACTCTGAGTTTTAAGTTCAGTCTTTTGTTTTTTGTTAAGATGTCTGTCGGTGCTGTCGTCATCGTCTTCCTCGTAGGTGTAACCAAAACCTTGAGGTGTTGAGGATCTACGACCTCGTGGATTTATCACTGGTTTTATTAGAGTCAGATACTTTTCAGAGGAACAACCCTTGGTTCGTGCGTTAGGATCATAGTTCATTTTATGAACACTAGTTGCTTCTAGAATATCTCTATAGTGTTGAAGATCATCATAGGTATACCCTCTAGGTGTTTTCATAAATATCAATTCTAGCAAACCTTGTGTTTGCGGGTATCTCCTTTGGCCCAGTTGAATCTCAGCATCAGTAAAGTCCAAGTGTTTGTTGCCAAGACTCCAGCTACCAGTATCTTTAGCGTAGCGAGCACCATACGTTTGATCAATAGTAGCAAGCCTCGGTGGTTCAGTAAAATACTTGTCTACATAATATCGAACTCGGTCAGGATATTGCTCCAAAAATTCTTGATATGCAGGGTTGGTTGTGACAGTTTGTAGGTCTGCCTCAAGCTCTTCAAATGTTGGGATGTCCTCATCGGAACTTGTCGCCTCAGCCTCTTCCCTTGGTTCAGCTTCAAAAACTTCATGGTCTTTAAGGAACTGTACTTGGGGTTTCGTTTCTGGTATATCGACTTCGTCTTTGATTTGTTCAACCTTTGGTGGTTGCGATGGCTGTTGCTGCTGCAGTGCTGCTGTGTTTTTAGATATTTCACTTAGGGGCTCAACAAGTGGTTTATATAAACGTTGCAGAGCATCATCATTCTCAGCTCTGTTAAGTTTAAGCATTAAATGTTTTTTTCGAATATTGTCAGCAAGTTGTAAAATCCTTTTCTTAACTTTTCGCTCTTCCTTACCCAACACTTCCATTGTGCTACAACTGTTTTTGGTGTTACCAGTCGGTCTAATCATTTGTTTGAGCGATACAGGTTGTGTGGTGGTTTAACATATACTGACTCTGTCACGGTACATGCCTTCTTATTTATCACGATGTCCGGCTGTCTTGTTAGACAGCTGTCTAAGACAGCTGTCTAAGACAGCTGTCTAAGACAGCTGTCTAACACAGCTGTCTAAGACAGCTGTCTAAGACAGCTGTCTAAGACAGCTGTCTAACACAGCTGTCTAAGACAGCTGTCTAACACAGCTGTCTAACACAGCTGTCTAACACAGCTGTCTAACACAGCTGTCTAAGACAGCTGTGTTAGACAGCTGTGTTAGACAGCTGTGTTAGACAGCTGTGTTAGACAGCTGTGTTAGACAGCTGTGTTAGACAGCTGTGTTAGACAGCTGTCTTAGACAGCTGTGTTAGACAGCTGTCTTAGACAGCTGTGTTAGACAGCTGTCTTAGACAGCTGTCTTAGACAGCTGTCTTAGACAGCTGTCTAACACAGCTGTCTAACACAGCTGTCTAACACAGCTGTCTAACACAGCTGTCTAACACAGCTGTCTAACACAGCTGTCTAACACAGCTGTCTTAGACAGCTGTGTTAGACAGCTGTGTTAGACAGCTGTCTTAGACAGCTGTGTTAGACAGCTGTCTTAGACAGCTGTCTTAGACAGCTGTCTTAGACAGCTGTCTTAGACAGCTGTGTTATACAGCTGTGTTAGACAGCTGTCTTAGACAGCTGTCTTAGACAGCTGTGTTAGACAGCTGTGTTAGACAGCTGTCTTAGACAGCTGTGTTAGACAGCTGTGTTAGACACCTGTGTTAGACACCTGTATGACAGCTGTGTTAGACAGCTGTCTGTCCTGTCTACCATTGTTAGAATAATATATATCTATCGAATCCTTTTCTATATCGACCTTTGTGTACATCGTTTTCCTTCACAATCACCAACACACCATACTTATTATCTTTCCAGCATTGGTGGCAGATAGTTTTAAATTGTTTAAAGTCCATATCGGTGGTTACATGATCGTCGTACACATGTTTTAAATTGGTTTCATCTTGCTTGAATAACACAATAACGTTGGTGTTGTCACGTACCAGATGCTTGGGTATTCGTGTATATGTTTGACAGAGATAGAATGAATCAATATTCTTATGTCTGCCCATACTGAAGTATGCTCTTATTTTATCTCGTTTGTCACAAGCTACATCATCAAATATAAACACAGAGTTGTCCTTGGCATCTGCCGGATCTAATATTTCATCGTTTTCTCTATAAGGATAGTAACCAACACCTTTTGTTGCATTCATCACCTCCTTTAACATCTTGTATTTCGGTTGATACAGAGACTTTGAATACACATACACGTTATCAAATTTTAAACCGTTTGCTTCAAACAATAAACTCAGCATGACATTAGTTTTACCACAACCACTCGGACCACATATGATACAGCGAACGGTGTTTGGAAAGAGAGGACCATGCCTCAGTTGTTGTTGAGCTGTGTCCGTAACAACATCGTCTATATTTGTAATGGGTAAGGCAGAAGCGTGTTTGCTGGTACGCATCTTAACTTAAACTAAACTATATTTTATTGGGTGTGTATATATATGAAGGCAAGTGAGACACCCAGTCAGTATGCATGTTGGTGTCACAGAGTGTGGGTTGTTATTAACAAAGACAGATACAGGTTTTGCTGAAACGTTGCGGGGGCGTTACAAACACCATGAATGTTAACAGAAAACTTGATGAGGGGTTTTATGTAATCAACCCGAAGCCAAAGAAGAAGGTTCCCTTTAAAAACATACTAAGTCTGATTGAGGAAGTTATAAAAGATAGAAACCTTATTCCAACAGCGAACGCAGTGTTTGATATAGCTCATACAATCGTTAGAAACATTGGTGGACGTAAGAATGTGCAGAAACCTCGAGTTATTCCAATACCTAAAAGCGGTGGCTTCCTTCCGCTGTTGCCTCTTATATTTGGTGGGCTGTCAGCACTAGGAGCTCTGGGTGGCGGTGCTGCAGGTATTGCCAAAGCCGTGAACGATGCCAAGTCTGCGAAACAGAAACTAGAGGAGGAAGAACGACACAACAAAACAATGGAAGCCATCGCGATGGGTAGGAGAGGGAGTGGCTTGAAATTTAAGCCAAAATGCAAGAGACTGGGCAAAGGCATGTATCTCAAGAAACAGCGCTACGGTTATGGGTTGTATCTGCAAAAACCAATGCAATAAAAGACTGAAACAGTAGCCTGTGTGTATCAGTCATGGCGCACACCTTTGTGTTGAAAGACCGCAGCTCCCATCTGTCGTCAGACTACCATCCACCAATTGTTTTGGATGGTAATTATGCTGTTGCCTTGATAGGCTTTCACACCTACAACAACATACCCAACATCTATGAAGGTAAAAACAAATTTCATGTAAAAGAAGGAACCGGTTGGCGAACCATCACGATACCCACCGGTGCTTATGAAATAACACACTTGGAAGAGTTACTTCAAAATGAACTTGTTGGTGCTACAGCAACACACGAACAAAAGCAACAGGCTCTGATTCTGAGACCTAATCCGAACACCATCAAATGCAGACTAAAGTGTTATACAAATGTCAGTTTTGAATTTGATGGTTCGATTGGGCAAATGTTGGGCTTTTCAAAACAAGTTCTTCAGCCGGACACCTTTTATGAATCTGATTTACCTGTTGATATAGTGGATGTTAGACAGATTCGCATCGAAACCAATATCGTGTCTGGTTCCTATTATAACGGACAACCCTCACATACGCTGTATGAGTTTGCTCCGATGGTTGATCCTGGCTACGCAATCGACATAGAACCTAAAAATTTAATTTACTTACCGGTGAACAAGCAAGAGATTTCCAATATAAGCATCGACATCGTCGACCAAGATTCAGTTCCTGTCAACTTTCAAGGTGAAGAGGTGTCTGTTCGCTTGAAACTTATAAAAGTTGCTTAGTATGTTGGTCTTCAAGGATATAAAAGCAAGTGCATCTACCACATCAAATTCAGTTGAGTCAGACACGTCAAAGGGTACGCTTCGTCCCGATAATATTGAGTTCCTGCAAAGCCTGGGTTATCATGTCGTCAAAACTAGAAATATTCAAAGAACCCGTGTTTGATGATGGCATCGATCGAGAAGAGCTGCGCTCTTACTATTCACCAACTAAATCGTTTGGTAACAGCGATGAAATTGAAATAGCCATCAACCAACAAGATGCGTTCGTATGTCTGGCCGAGTCAGCTCTAATAATCGAAGGTGCTCTGGAACCTGTAGCAATCCAAAATGCCACTGGTGCTTGTTATCTGTCAAATAATGGAGGAGCAGCTCTGTTTGAATCAATGACCTATGAGTTAAATAACAAGGAAGTGGAACGAGTGCGAGACCCATACACCACAACCATCATCAAAAGTCTGCTATCGTTCAGTAAGAATGAAGCCCAATCTCTTAGCAACGCTGGTCTGAATGTGTCGTCGGAGCACATCACCTTAAATGATAACAAGTTTCACATGCTCATACCTGTCTGGTTCCTCTTCAGTTTCTTTCATCATTTCAAAGGAGTTCTCTGTGGCAAACATACTTTCCGCTTTACAAGAGCTCGAAACGATTCCAACGGCTATTACAGCACAGGTACGGCACGAGCAAAAATTACCGTAACCAATATGTTTTTAAAGGTAAAACATGTATTTCCCAATGATAAAATGAAATTGGAACTGATGGATAAAATAGCCAAAGACACCTCTATATTTCTCGCATACCGCAAATGGGACATATATGAGTTACCAGCACTCAGAGATATCAACAGAGATGTGTGGGCTGTTAAAACTGCAACCAACTTGGAAAGACCTCGATATGTGATTATAGCATTTCAAACAGATCGTAAGGACAACGTGAAGAAGAGGCCAGACTATTTCGATAACATTGGTATGTTGGACCTCCGAGTGTTTCTAAATTCAGAATGCTACCCTTATGAATCTATGAATATGGATTTTGAGAAATCGAAATATGCAGAAGCCTATAACATGTATACAGATTTTCAAAAAAGCTTCTGTTATAAAAACATGTCGGAGCCTATCTTGAATTATGACGAGTTTAAAGACAGAGCTCTATTTGTGATTGACTGTCAGCACCAGAACGAGTCAATCAAGTCTTCAACGGTGGACATTAAGGTGGAGTTTATGAGTCACGCCAACTTCCCAAAAAATACTCGTGTTTATTGTCTGGTTATTCATGACAGTGTAATGGAATATAAACCTCTAACGGGCATCGTTAGAGCCATTATGTAATAATTGTATGTCATTTATGTATCAATATGTACAACTTAATTAATCCTAATAAATTTTTATTGTATGTAAAACAGTTGTTTTATTTTTATTTTGTTGCATTTTTATTAACCCTTTCTGTCTGTCAGTCTAAGCAAAGACTTCGAGCTGTCATGACGTGTGTGTTAAACAGCTGTACAAGCTCAAACAAGATTATCTAAGATACTTGTTGGGCAATCAATTGTCTGTCTTTTATTACACAGCTCTGTCAGTCTAAGTAAAGACTTCGAGCTGTCATGACGTGTGTGTGTGTGTGTTAACAATCAACAACAGCGTCTATATGTTTTGTTTGGTTCAAGTGGATGTCATTAAACAACTGTGTTATTTCTATAACGGGGCCCCATTCAAGACCTCAACATACGTTAGTGTGTACTAAGTCGTGAAACATGTATGACGTCTCTTGCTGTATGTAAGTATACTATTATATTATTTATGTTTACATACAAACAATACTTATCAAACAATCCTCGTATATCAAAGTTTAATTTAGTTGTTTTAAATCGAGTTTTGTTACTTGTGTGTTTTTGATCACTCCCTATATAAATTTAGATTCATTCATTCAAAATACAAACACACTAACATAAACAAACACGCCGGCAATAAAACCAAGTCCCCGAGTTTTATTGCGCTATTAAAATAAACTCATTATCATATCTAGATGTAAATACGTTTTTCTTATTGATATAGTTTACTTCAAACGTTTTTGTTATTAAATGATATTAGATAGGTAAATTGGTACGTGTTTTAAATTTCTTTTTACTATAAATAAACAATTGTTTTTAACATTACAGTTCCTATTATTCAATTGGAATGTAATAGAGATACCACCCCCTGCCCACACACATCAGCCTCATAAACTCGTTTTAAATTAGCATATGCAACAGGTTTTTGTTTTATATATACAACTGCGAACAAACTTTTAACGTGTGTGTCTGTGGAATAGTTGGTTTAGCGACAGGTATCTCTCTGAGTAAGTTGTGTGGTTGGGGGTTCAAATCTAATTTCTGGCGAATGCTTTTCTTTCAAAAATCATATTTCAAATTAAAATCAAAATTTCAAATTACCCGCTCAATATATCTTCCTCATATATGTATGTGTGTGACTAAACCGAATGACTGTGTCCAACAGATGTCTCCCATCGAGCTAGAGAATATTCTCTACACTCTACAACTTTACAAATAGAATATTCTCTAGCTCGATGAGTCATATCTCTGGACACAACAGACAAATTTTCAAACAAATTCAAATTTCCCGCCAAAAACGAAATACCCTAACAAACTTCAATACACCTTAACAACAACACAATAAACAAACCAAACAGCTGTGTTTACGAACATAACCTTAATAAACAAAATACATAACCTTAATAAACAAACAGATGCATGGTAATCAACACACATGACATAACCTTAATAAACAAATACAAACATAACCTTAATAAACAAACAGATGACACGTGAGCGAACATAACCTTAATAAACAAATACATAACCTTAATAAACAATCAGACAAACACACATGGAGAGCTAACCTGACTTGTAGATATCTATGGACACACAGGTCAGACATCTTGGAACGCTTGTGACGTCATCTCAGGTTAGTTCCATAGAGAGAACCCGGGTTGCAACTGTCTATGACAGGTCAGCCATCTTGGAATGCTTGTGACGTCATCTCAGGTTAGTTCCATAGAGAGAACCCGGGTTGCAACTGTCTATGACAGGTCAGCCATCTTGGAATGCTTGTGACGTCATCTGACAGGTCAGGTGACATTTGACGTTGACACATGTCAGGTCGGGTGACAGCTGACGTTGACAGCTGTCAGGTCAGTGACATTTGACACCTGTCAAATCTGACAGGTCAGCTGTCAACTGTCACAGGTCTGCGCAGGTCAGCGCATGCGCATGATGACTCGCGCATGCGCAGTAAAAAGTGGAGGGGATGGACCCAGGTGGGGCCCTATCTACTATTGACATTTCTCTGAAACTTAAAAAAAAAAGAATTTCATGAGTCAATGACAATAAGAGAAGCATTGACTAACCAACAGCAACCACATACTTGAACTATGATTTAAACATAAATGTTTCAAATTTGAATAGCTCAATTTTCTGTAACCCTAGAAAACTGAATTTTGGCACATAGTTAGGTCTTTCCCAAAGCAATATGTAGACCAAATTTTATCGAAATTTTCGGAAAAATTTTTTTTTTGAAAGAAAACTCAAAATTTTCCCGGAAAACCCCGTCCGATTTTCCTGGCCAACGAACTCATCCAAGCCATTAATAAAAGAAAGGCACTTGCCGAGTTTATTTATTATTTAGTTATTATATATAAATATATATATATATATATATATATATATATATATATATATATATATATATATATATATATATATATATATATATATATATATATATATATATATATATATATAAACATATAAAAATTTAAACTGACCTCGGATATGGGTTCTAGGGGTCCTAATTCGCGCTCATTTGAAAGAATTTTTGCAAAGTCTCACCATCGATACCTCTCTATTAGTGAATTTTTAAAATAAAAATTCACTAAAAAAGAAACAAAATATATGCCAATGAGATCTTACAACTATTTACCTGCCTATATAAGGGCTATCACTGAAATTGGACAACTAAAGATAGATCCAGTCAAATCAACTTATAACAGTAATAGCCACAACAACAATAATTTTAACAAATTAACAAATTGACAATAACAGCAATAAAAGTAGGTTCTATATAACGAAAATATCGACATACTTGAACTTTTTACATTATTATAAATATTTTTGATGGAGTTAGACTTATTCTGTTAGATATATTTCATTCAGAAGAATAGTTTTTGAAAAAGGCAATCCACCAAACCAGTTTTCTTTTTTTAAACAAGGCAGTTGTTCTCGTGTATGCGCTCTTTTATCTCTGGAGCTTATAAAAGCCCAGTTTGCGCTTGTCATCACAAAACTAGAATGGTTCTATGCGGTTATGTACTGTGGGCTCATGTTGAGCATCGATCATGTGTTTTGAAAATGTAGATTTGTCAGCGTGGTTATTTATAAGTGCAGACCTGTCTTCTTTGTATCTGGTGTTGAAAATTATAGAAGTTTCACTCATGTAGACTGTGTTACAATGTGCGCCAGCTAATTTATAAATTCCAGCTTTTACCAAGAGGTGTAATTATTTTTCTTTAGCGTTAAAAATGGAATCACGCGTTCTGTTGTGAGATTTGAAAAATACCTTTTTGTACTGACATCTGAAAATTTTGAATGTTTTCTCAAACGTTTCCAAAGCAAGTAATCGAAACATATTTGTTACCTCCTTTATATCAAGGTATTACATTCTCTCACTTATAAATTACATCCCCTACAGTTCGATATATTAGGTGACCAAACGTATATTTTAGTTAGCAAAATTAAAGCCGATAAAAGGTTAACACAAAATCAGCAACCTGAAAAGGGCACAACACCCACGAAATAGAACAACAGCTCCCCCACACAAACGGGTTACTTCTACACAAGATTTGAATACTCACGCGATAAACTTTTTAACCCAAATATATGTTTTTCTAAATAAAAGTTATAAATGCTACCCACAACTAAATTTTTAAAACAACAGTGAAGAGATCGTAGCATCCGAATTTGAAATAGTTTCCAAATATATCCGAAAATACAAAAGACAGAAGATATGTGAGTATAGGATATTTATTTTAAAACATGGCAAAGGTTCACCTAATCAAAATAAAGTGCGTTGTGGCAGCGAATCTTCGTAAATATATTTAGAATTATGTTTTTTTAATGAAATAGTTTACGCTTTTAGTGAATTTTCTTAAAAAAAATTCACTAATGAGGAGATCCCGACTTTTGAATTTTGAAAAAATTTCTTCAAATGAGCGCTAATTAGGCCCCCCAGAAAACATATCTGGGGTCAGTTTCAATTTTTATATGTTTATATATATATATATATATATATATATATATATATATATATATATATATATATATATATATATATATATATATATGTATCACACCGATAACTCAAAAAATAATGGGCCGATTTTGATCAAATTTGGTGAAAAAATTACTTTTGCAAATGGCTTGGATGAGTTCGTTAGTCAGGAAAATCTGCCCAGGTTTTCCCGGAAAATTTTGTGTTTTCTTTCGAAAAAAATTATATCTCCGGAATTAACAAAGTAAGGTAGGTAAAGGAAATATGTAAGGACACTCTAAGGCCTCAATCTGCCTACTCCTTAGAGCGGTGGATAAAGGTAGGTTTGGTTGTTGTAGCTCGATTACGGGGCCTCAATCTGCCTACTCCACAAATCTCGCCGGAGATCGTCTGTGAGTTCTCAGTGTGTTCAACCCTAGGCCTCAGAGAGATCTGGGTTGAACACAATGTATATGTATATATATATATATATATATATATATATATATATATATATATATATATATATATATATATATATATATATATATATATATATATATATGAATTGAAACTAACCCCTGATAAGGGTTCTAGGGGTCCTAGTTCGCGCTCATTTGGAAAATTTTTTGCAAAGTCTCACCATCGATACCTCTCTATTAGTTAATTTTTTTAAAATAAAAATTCACTAAAATTTAAAAATACCTTCACACTAATATCAAATTTGCTTTAGGACGCTTACAATAATACAAATACAAATTAATTACGTTCAATTATTAACAAGCTGGCAAATAATTTACTTGACATTCCAATATACAGGAAACCTATGAAACATACACAGATATACCATTCATACCCTTCATACAATTCTTCACAAATCTTTATCTATCATTTAATAATACATCGTGCATTTTCAAGACTTATGCATCGAACCAATTTTAAACAAAAAAACTTCAATAATCAAGGAAATCTAACTTAATACTTACTCTGTTACTCTGTAAAAATATAAATAAAAAAATGCATATACCTAATATAATTTATCCAAATATTTCGGAAATATTTTTCAAAAACTGACGATAGCGAAATGGAAATACTTATTCTTAAGCCTAAAACCGATAAGGCTCCATAAGGCTCCTGGAATCTATGAAGTTTGATCTGACGTACTTTATTTAATAGCGGTGTGTATAGTTAACATGGTACTGAATACCGGAAGTCTTCTCAATGCGTTAAAGATTGCAGTAATAAAATCCATATACAAAAGTAGCGACAACTGCTTAACCACCGACATATTTCCCTGATTTATGTTGTTGCCAAGTTGGTGGAATCTGTAGTTAAAAAAAGACTGGTGAGCTTTATTAACAGACTACATATATAAAGAGATTGATCATGGAAATCCCCCATTGTGCGTCTTTGTGGACTATGCGAAGGAACTTGACACAGTGAGTCATGTCAAAATTCTGGAGACTTTGTAGACGGTTCGTATACGGGGGTCGGACAGATGTTGTTGAAAAACCATCTCTCAGAGGGACTTCAGTGTGTAAGTATAAAGAATTTGGCCAGTGTTACAAAGGGGGGGTTAAGTATGGTTTTCCGCAAGGAACTGTGCTTGGACCTATATCATTTATTATCTACATGAGCAGCCTTTTCCCCTTGTCCTCTGGAGGAAGAATTATAAGTTTTTCCGACAATGTAGCCATATTTTATAGCTCTAAAACACAGATTAGTCTAATTGATTCGGTTCAGAATGAAATCACCTTGATAGGGGAGTGGTTCGATTTTCATATGCTTAGAGGAAATCTGGAGAAAACAGATAATATACCGTTTGCCATAAACAATGCCATGTTACTCAACTTTCCCCAAAACTCGGTAACGAGGAACTTGCAATACTGCCTAAAAATAGTATAAAATATTTGGGAATCACTATCGATAGTTTTTTGAAGTAGCATGCTCATGTCAATATTGTCGTACAGAAACCCGGGGACCACTGTCAAGATTTAGGTTGAACAGGAATGTCCTGGATATGACTTATCTAGAGATATTATGTTGTGCTCTTGTGGAGCCACATATTATATATGGGATTATTGCATGGGGAGAAGCATTCAACTGCCACCTCTCCAAGTTGTCGTTGATGCAATGGTGGGTCCTGAGAGTAATACTGAACTAACCTACCGAGGGGATGCATTGTTTAAGGAGGCCCAGGTATTGGATGTAAGATAGCTTTTTTGCCTAATTATACAGAAAAAAAGCCAACGGTAATAAGTCATCAACACGACAACAGATACATATCAGATTTGCATAACGTACCTTGGTCAAATAGAAAAGTTTTTCAAAGGAGCTTCTTATATCTTGCGTGTTTAACATATTGCCACTAAAACTTAAAGAAGTGAACTCAGATAAGTCATTTAAGGTAAAAGTTAAATAATGAATGCATTATATCATCTGATAGGTATAAAGATTTGCATAACGTACCTTGGTCAGGTAGAAAAGTTTTTCAAAGGAGCTTCTTATATCTTGCACCCCGTGTGTTTAACATATTGCCACTAAAACTTAAAAAAGTGAACTCAGATAAGTCATTTAAGGTAAAAGTTAAAAAATGAATGGATTATATCATCTGATAGGTATAAAGCGCATAAACTAATTGGCATAAAGGACACTTGTTATATACGGTAGAATTATTTCTCACTTTGCCTTCAACTGGTCTTTAGTTTCTGTTAGAGTGGTGCAGTGTTGAGTAATACTGGACTTTACTTGATAATATGTCCTGTATTGTCTTGTAACTAAATGTTTCTATATTTTGTGTTTTTGCAGTATAAATCTTATATCTTAAACCCACGGACTTGTTTTTAAAACTTTTGTGGGTGTGATCTGCAACTTTATTTATTTGTCCAATTACCTGTATCGCATAATAATTTTATTTTGGTAACGAATTGTTACCTAAGACAAATACATATTATTGTTATTATTATTTATTTGGGACAAAAACGATAGCAACATTTGATAACGATTCTATTTTTGCCTTCGCTTGTTGTAAAGCGACATTATAATACGATAGGGTTAAAATGTATCTTGGCACCTGTCTGAGAAGGTCAAATTGGAGAAAGTGCGACATTTTACAACAACAAAAAGAGTTTAATGTTATAACAGTGTTAATATCCGTCACATTCCAGACACTACCCTTTAACTACACTAATTACAACCTAATAACGAATATTTGTTTCACACATACGTAAGTCAGAAAATTTCGTCGCTTCAGTAGGTACCTACCCATACATTATCTTCCGTGTTAAGTGCATTCCGCACAGAAAGTGAGTTGAATATTTGTATTCGTCACACATGACCGAAGATGCGTATATATTTTTGTCCTTATCAGGCGACCGAAGATAATAGTCCATAAAAACTCGGGTCAGGTAAAGATGAATCTTGTTATTTGGCCCCAACCCCACAATTATATGGACTGGAAAGGTTATATAGAGATCTTCGGCAGGTCTGTGTTATTTAGAGGTGTTGTGTCGGTTAAAGACGGCCATCCATTGAAGATAGTTCCATGAGTTTATGTATATGACTTCCATGTTCTGCTTTCTCTTGAGGTCGAAGCTGGGTTCTTGTAAGTGAACCATCTTCTTGCCGGGCATTGCGATCGTCAACATACAACTGACTGCTTCATTGAATGTTATTGCGGACTTTTTATGGTGTGACGGTTCCGAATTTGTTCTAAAATATTTTTATTTGTTTGTGGTGATTTTTTTGTTGGAGTTACACAACTGGGAACATTGGGCTATTTTGTGTTTTAAATGGAGATATGTGAGTGAAGATGTGTAAAGTGTAGGTTTGTATTTATTTTTGTTAAGTTAATTATTTTTGTTTGCTTTTATCAGTGTCAATATTATGGCCACTGTCGTGGCCATAAAAAGAATAGGATTAACTAAGTGAATATTAGAACCTGTGATGAGCACTAATAAGTACACTTGGAAAACCCAAATCACCACAACATATCTTTTTAAAGACCTGACGATCGTTTCACTAACAAGATTGGCGTCATCAGAGGATGAAAAATTATAAAAATTTCCTTAATCGTCAGGTCTTTAAAAAGATCTGTTGTGGTGATTTGGGTTCTCCAAGTGTACTTAAAATATAATTATCGTAGAAACTATTAAGAGTAACTTTAAAAAAACTATACCACATCAGCAAATATTTCTTCCAAAAATAAGCTGTGAAAAATATTACTTTGTTAATTCCAACCAATGATTCATTTTCCATTTTCTGCTATAATTAGAATTAAAGAAAATAGTTATTTGAAGAAAAGTATTTTATAAAACAGTTTAAAAAATTATTAGTAATTAGCTATACAAATATTTCTCCAATAATATCAGTTATGTATATTATACATGTAGGAACGCAGCAAGTCCGTTATAGTAGCAAATTTTCATATGTTTTGTAAAATATAAAGCAACTTACCTTGTCCTCTAAGCATATCATTGTGCCTGGTTAAACTTATTTATGTTTAATTTGGGTAACTGAATTTTATAAATAATTCACTCCAATGCATCTGAATTTTTGTTATCAATTCAATATGAAAAGTCATTTAAATTTTGTGATATTTCCGAAACTTAGAAACAGCCAACGACGAAATCATTTATATCCACTTTTGTTTATTTTGTTAAACATTATGCTGCACAGTAATGTCCTTTTCTAACAAGAACAAATATAATTTGTGGCTGTTTCCAAATCCTGATAAATACTATTTCGGAAAAACTTGGATTACAATTATTCAACAACACCCAATTTTAGCACATTGCATCTCTAATTTAATGGATTTACATGAGTGAAATTGTGTAAAATAAATTGACAAGTATCAAAGATATAACATTTTCTGGCAGAAAATTTGCAATTTTCCATAAAAAAAATTTGACTCACAGAACTGTTTAGCTTAGCCCCTGGTAGGAATTTTCCAGTTATATGAAACAAACCGGAAGTCTCTCTCACACACACACACACAAATATATATATATATATATATATATATATATATATATATATATATATATATATATATATATATATATATATATATATATATATATATATATATATATATATATATATATATATATATATATATATATATATATATATATATATATATATATATATATATATGAGGCTATCGACCACAGAAATCTTCGGGGATTGATTGAAAAACGCAAGTTCTTGCCAAACATGTTCTATATTTTGCACCTTCGTTGGTGCATCCTCAGGAGCCGAAAGCTAAAAAAAGCAGGGGAAGCAACCAGCAAGGAACACACAAAGAGAGTGAGGAATCTACAGGTTTGGTATTTCACACATCTGTCCAGTATTCGGATCCTGAGGATGCACCAAACAGTGTGAAATATAAAGCCTGTTTTAGCAAAGGACTTGCGTTTTTCAATGCACACAGATTTCTGAGGTCGATATCCTTTAATGTGACTTTACATACATACATACATACATACATACATACATACATATATATATATATATATATATATATATATATATATATATATATATATATATATATATATATATATATATACTGTATCTATATAGTAACGCGTAAATGCAATAAAACTGCAAGTGACCATTATTAAGGAAAATTCAAAAACACATCGGTTTTTATTGTCAAAAACAAACATTTTGTTATAAAAATCTCACCTTTATCGTCACACCTCTTTAAAAGGTAGCTACCCCTTAGAAATTTTAATATTGGATGGTTGGTATTTTTAAAGCTAATCCAATTCTCTATTCAGCAACACCGTTTTCTTTTGTGGGAATAAAATAAAGTGAGTAATAATATTTTTATTATCAGTAACACTTAACACAAGTGAAGCCTGTAAAGAATTACATAGTCCAGTCTTATGATATGATACTTCAATATCTCAAAGTCGGTAAGAAATGTTCAAAATGTTACGCTCCTTGTACGAAAAGAGCTCTAGATGTTACTGATAAAAAAGTGTTAATACTTACTGTATTTTATTCCTACAAAAATTGGCACTAGAGTCAATTTTCTAATTTTTTTGATATATCCTAGAGAAGACTGTGTATAAAACTTTGCATAAGGCTGCTACAGACAGTGTCTGTTTAACATATTTGACAAGATTTTTACCGAGAGTTTGCAGTTTTTATAGAGTGAAGCAAAAGGTGAGAAAAATGATCCCGTATGAGGCAATAATGAGCGTCATTACAGTCGAAAAGCGATGTCGCCTTGTCGTCGGAAATAATATTTTCTTCAATTTTGCCAGGTTTTCCAGAAGTTTTCATATTGGCCTATCTCATTCTTTTTTTACAAGTATGTGTACCTCAAATAAGATTGATATAAAGTTAATTATGTAACAGACTATGTCCAATAAATTTTGCTTCCTCCTTAACAATTTTTTTCAGCAAGCATCTAGCTTCTCTCACCTCTCCTAGCACACTTTTGTTTCTCTATCAGTCGACCTCTTTCTTGTCATTCTGCCCCCTGTCCGCACTTGATTCCCCGTAGAGTCAAAGTCCAGCTTGCCGCCCCAGTATCTTACAACCCTCCATACATATGACTTTTCTCAGATTCAACATAAAATGTTTATTCTTTTGGTTATCATGTCAGTGTTATGTCAAAATTGAAAATTATAGTTGTAGAAATTTTTTTTAGCATTTAGTGGCACTATATATATATATATATATATATATATATATATATATATATATATATATATATATATATATATATATATATATATATATATATATATATATATATATATATATATATATATATATATATATATATATATATATATATATTTATACATTAAGTGATTTTTAAACGAAGATTCTATAGAACAAAATATTATGTGACATATGTTTAAAATTCATCTAATTATTTTTGTGGTCCTTACTTAGTAAAACTGTTAGATATTACATACATATGTAAAGTGGTTCTTTAGCATTACAAGTGTCATCTGTCATTTTTATTTAATTTTTTTTCTCTTCTTTATATATTTATATTAACCCTTTTACCACAGACAGATGACAATGACACATAGTTAAAATAGATTAAACAATGCTTTGTTTTAATTAGATAGTCGGAATCCCCCAGTCCGCGCCAGTTCTGAGCTGACCTTTAATGTATCGCATTTTGACCACATGTATGTTTGTAAGAAAATAAATTCGGGACGCAGCAAGTGCGTTATAGTAGTGTTTTTTTTATTAAAATCTGCTTAGTCCAAATAGATTAAACAATGCTTTGTTTTAAATAGGTAGTCGGATTTCCCCGGTCCGTTCCAGCTCTGAGCTGACCTTTAATGTATGGAATTTCGACCACGAAATTATAATGCATGTTTGTAAGAAAAGAAATTCGGGACGCAGCAAGTGCGTTATGGTAGCGATTTTTTATTAAATGCTTCAAATTTGAATAGCTCAATTTGCTATTAACCTATAAGGTTCGTTGGCCAGGAAACTAGTTTTTTCGGGAACATTTAAAGTTAATTTTCGAAAATTTTTGTACATTTTCAAACAATAAAGCTATTTTGATGACATATGGTACATTGTTTCTTCTATATAGGTCATACTGGTAACGAAATTTGATGCGTGCTTTCTCTAAAAAACATATTTGCTATTTAAAACATTTTAATGAAAATTCACTACCATAACGTACTTGCTATGTACAAACCTTTTCTAAATGTCGTAGATTCCGCAAAAATTTTCTTTATTTGATGTTTATTGACCAATTAGCTCTTTACAGTTTGAACCGCGAACAGTAAGAGGTATCAATAGTATTTTAAAAGAATCCAATTTAAGAAAGCTAATTTACAGCTAATAAAAAAAGGCTGGACGCAGCAAGTGCGTTATGGTAGTCTATTTATATAAAAATGTTTTTAATTATATATATATATATATATATATATATATATATATATATATATACATATATATATATATATATATATATATATATATATATAATATATACATATATATATATATATATATATATATATATATATATATATATATATATATATATATATATATATATATATATATATATATATATATATATATATATATATATATATATATATATATATATATATATATATATATATATATATGCCTTTTTTAAAGAAAGCAGGCATAAAATTTGGTTACCAGTATAACCTATATAGTAAAAACAATGTACCATATTTCATCAAAAGGACGTTATTGTTTGAAAATGTACAAATATTTTCCGAAAATAAACTTAAAATGTTCCGGAAAAAAACTGGCTCCTGGCCAACGAACGTGAGGCTAATAGAAAATTGAGCTATTGAAATTTGAAACTTTAATGAAAATTCGTTACCATAACGAACTTGCTGCGTCCAGTAGAAATTGCAATCGGCTGCAGAAAAGAACAAGCACTTGTGAAGCCACGGGAAAACTGTACGGCTGCATTAAGTATGAAACGGTTTCACTAAGTTAGGGCAATAACAAACAACCAGATGTGCTATTCAAATTGAGTTGAGCCTTAAAAGTTTTCATCTCGTCCTAATTGAATCTGTCATACAAAAACTATCTTAAAAGTTTATCGGAAAAATAAAAAATAAAGCGAAGTCACTAACTGAGAACGCGTGTTCATTATCAATGCGAGCCCATTATCAAATCGACACTTCTTCCTCCACCTCCCGGCTATTATCAACATAATAGATGTAAGTACTATCAGGTGTATACTCTAGTATATTAATTTTCTAACGTCTTGATTATTTACACAAAACAACTTTTGCTTAAAATTCATTTTGCTCTCACATTTTAACGAAATGAAGGAAAATGACCGCTGAGACACAGATCTAGGAGCTTGTTTTTCATTTAGAGCCGCACTGTTAACTCACATAGCGCGATTGCGTACTAATGTACGACAACCAGAATTATCAATTTTGAGCCTTCAACTTTTTTTTAATCAGAGGATTGTAATTTATTTATCTTTTAACTTAGAGATCTGAATTTTCCCACAAAAAATACCCTTTATGACAGAAACCAGCGTACCGAATTTGGTTACCATAGATTTTTAATTTTCCAAGATATGAATTTTTTTTCCAAAGAAACCCAAAATTTTCCCGGAAAACCTTATGCGATTTTCCTGGATAACGATATTATCTAAGCCATTTACAAAAGAAAGGTAGACAAGAAACTTGGTCAAAATCGGCCCATAATTTTTTGAGTTATCGGTGTGATATATATATATATATATATATATATATATATATATATATATATATATATATATATAATGCGCTCATTTGAAGAAATTTTTTTCACAATTCAGAAGGCGGGATCTCTACAGTAGTGAATTTTGTAAAGAAAATTCACTAAAAGAGCAGGCTCATTGTTTGAATTATCATCTTAATAATCAGTGTTTCTCTCTTAGAAGGAATACTTAATAATGACATAGAGTTTTACAAAAGCAGGCAATGGAATTTTAATTACAAATATTTTTGTTTAAATTGTGGGAAATTGTCTGTATACGTTCGTAGCGGACGCCTTTCGCAATGGCTTGTCAACCAACATAAAATAGAAGTTATAGTTTTTATGCGCTTGGTTATTTCATTCTCCTGTCTGATGACGCTAACTTTGCTAGCGATACGATCGACATGTCTTAAAACTATATTGTGATGAACTGGGTTCTCCAAATTGTACTTATCACACACAAGCATTTTATGAGCTTTACAAATTGAAGAAATTGCTTAACATTTTTTAGAAAATATTATCTTTAACTTAATCAAAGGATACATTACAAGTTTCCTTAATTCTTTATCGCATTCATGACTTCAGCTAACTAGGTGTAAAATCTGAGCGCGTACTACCTTCCCGTGATTATTTTCTTTTCAGTGAATTTTCGTAGAAAAAATTCACTAATGGGGAGATCCCGACTTTTAAATTTTGAAAAAAAATTTCAAATGAGCGCGAACTAGGACCCCTAGAATCCAGATCCGGGGTCAGTTTTAATTTTTATATGTATATGTATATATATATATATATATATATATATATATATATATATATATATATATATATATATATATATATATATATATATATATCACAACGATAACTCAAGAATAATGGGCCGAATATGATAAAATTTGGTACGTACCTTTTTTCTGTAAATGGCTTGAATATGTTCGTTAGTCAGAAAAATCGAAGGAGGTTTTCGGCAAAAATTTTGAGTTTTCATTCGAAAATTTTTTTTATCTCAAAAAGTAAAAACGCTATGAAAACCAAATTTGGTAGGTAGGTTTACAATATAAAAAGTAAACTACACACCAAACTTTAGATTTCTATGTCACAAGAAAAAAAAGTTATAATAAAATATTTTGTGCCAGATCATTTCTATGAAAATTCACTACCATAACGCACTTGCTGCGTCCAAGCTTTTTTAACATACGATCTATTTTTAATTTTTCCTAAATTTAACTAATTTTGTTTGTTTACCAAAATCTTCTAGTCTAAACAAACATAATAAATTTGTTCTCAAGGTGTTTTTAGATTTATTAAAAAACTGTTAAATTGTTGGCTTCGTTGAGTCACACAAACAATTTTTTTATGCTTATAACTAAATTTTTTGTCAATCTAGGAACTCAAGTTTTGGCGATTCCCTCAAACTTCATTAAGGCAGCTTAAGCATCAAATTTCCTTGCGTTAAATTTATTATTTACAAAGAAATGCAAATTGCAACTTATTTGGGCTCTAGTTCAACTCATTTAAAGGAATTAGAAAAAAACTTAAGTCGTGATGTCGTCATATGCAATTTTTTGTAGTAATATTCAGGCAAAAAACAAAAATCTTTGAGCAATAGCCACTAGTTATAATTAGATACTCTCAGCATACTGACTCCTAATTAAAGAATACTTCATTTCCTGACTAAATCCAGAATTACGAAAATGTCTTGTATACATATGCAAGCCCTGTAGAACGTTTCATTAATTATCAGTAAATCGGGCATGCAGTTTTGTTTTTCGAATTAGAACAGAAACCAAGTGAATGGCTAATTTGATTTAAATAACATATTTAAAACAAGTGGTGCATTCAGCATAACTAAAATGTTATTTATGACAGTCTACTAATAAAAAGCCTGGACGCAGCAAGTGCGTTATGGTAGTGAATTTTCATAGAAATGATCTGGCACAAAATATTTTATTCTAACTTTTCTTTCTTGTAACATAGAAATCTAAATTTTGGTTACTTTTTATATCGTTAACGTACCTACCAAATTTGGTTATCATAGCTTTTTTATTTTTTGCCCAAAAATTTTTTTTTGAATGAAAACTCAAAGTTTTTCCGGAAAACCACGTCCGATTTTTCTGACTAACGGACTTGTCCAAGCCATTTACGGAATGAAGGTAGATGCCAAATTTTATCAAAATCGGTCCATTATTTTTTCAGTTATCGGTGTGATACATATATATATATATATATATATATATATATATATATATATATATATATATATATATATATATATATATATATATAATTTTTTCTACGAAAATTCACTAAAATTATATAATTGCCATACCTTTACAGAGAGAATATTTTAAATAGAACATCTCTCTCATATAATTAAATGTAACAAGTTTTAATTCTTAGAGCATTTGGTGGGTATCTATTAAAATATCCTACGAAATAAGAACCTAAAGTTATTTGTTTATTAACGAATTTCTGTAAAATAAAAGATTAAACCCGTGAACTACAAAGTAGAGCCTTTGCAGAAAGTCCAGAATAACGCACAATGGCCAATAACAATTTGTGCTTAACGCAATTAAAAAAAATATT
The DNA here is from genome assembly GCA_964006375.1 of Tillus elongatus. Classification (NCBI taxonomy): domain Eukaryota; kingdom Metazoa; phylum Arthropoda; class Insecta; order Coleoptera; family Cleridae; genus Tillus; species Tillus elongatus. The sequence goes on along the minus strand of OZ023267.1, from coordinate 64,651,875 downwards.
GACGGAGCAAGTGCATTATGGTAGTGAATTTTCATAAAAATGTTTTTAATAGTTACATAATATTATGTCTTTTTTAATAACAATATAATTTTGTTCGATATAGAAAATAAATCCTAAACTTGTGATTGTCTTTAATACAATTTGGTCTAAGGTAGGTTCCAAACATTGTTGTCTCCAAAACACACATTCATACACAGACAGCTTATATTTTGATGCATCAAGTTAAGCAAATTTACTTTACCAATTATTCATTCTATATTCAATTTCAGTTGTTGCCTTTGTTTTATATTTATCTAAGGAAGTCTAAAATCTAATCATAAATTTTGAAATGTATAACCTACATGGTAGAAACAATATACCACATTTCATGACAATAACATTATTGGCTTGAAAAAGCACAAACGTTAACAAACAATATAAACGAAAGCATCTCTGAACGCGCCATTTTCATGGGCATCGTATATCTATGCGTAAAAACGCCGCATGATAATTTTTGATATGCGCCAAAAATGTGAAAAGCTGCACAACAATTGAAATTCCACGAAAACAATTAACATTATATAATTTTGTTTGTTTTGAAACATGCATTATGTAAAAATGCAATAAAATAAGGGGTGTTCGATTAAAAAAAAAAGAAAATTTGGATCACCCAACCACTTATGGGCTACCCAATGATTACTACAATAATTTTGTAAGATGCAGCTCAAGACACCTTATAATTAACGCACACAATTTTTTCTCGTCTCTTGTATTTAAACGGATATAATAATCTTTATCTTAGAAATACTCTATATATGTGAATCTTCTCACAATACAAAAGTCGCATAAAAATCTTTCTACGAAAAATAGCTAAAAATTACAGACTATTAGACAATACGTTGTATAACTAAAACTCCTGCCAAAGTATTAGGGAAAGGGTCTATTTGAAATGATGTTTCTTCAAACATTTTAGTAAAGTGGAGGAGAATGACGGTTGAAGCTAAAACTTAAGGATTCGTAAAACACGTTTTTTGCGACACTTTCTCTACACAACATGTATTTTTTTCAGGTTCTTTGCCTAATATTGCCAATTTTGACGTTTTAAATCGCGACTTTGACGTTTTAAGAAGAAAAACTATAACACTTTTAAAATCTTTTTTCTGATACTTTTTG